>SNQJ01S0013660.1:145049-158649 GCA_010110895.2 Picea sitchensis | reverse complement strand
AAAAAACTATCAATTGTATCAATGGTTACTTAAAAGCAAACCTCATTCTTATCATTATACTTGGAGTTTATTTACAAGAGACATAGAAGCACACAATGGAAAAGTTTTGGATCAGTACTGCTTTAGTCAATTGACAAGAACTAGACACACAAGTGATATTGAAGATTATAATTCATGATTGTAGGTGTTGGCCACAAGAGTGGATAACATAAGAGATGAACATCTATTGGATTCTTATATTGGAAGATTAAAGGAAGACAATTAAACATGATTTTTCTTAAAACATCCTGAAAATATTATGAAGGCTATACAATTTGCTTGTCATATTCAAGACAAGAATAGGGCCACAAAAAAATATACCAATTGAACATATGTAGGAAGAAAAGAACAATTTCGGGCTCATATAGAAACACTACCTAAACCTACGCGGATATCACAAAATGAAATGGAGCAAACAAGAGCAAAAGGACTATGCTTTGGTTGTAATAGAAAATGGCCAAAAGGACATAAATGTCAATAAACAAAATTCTTCACCTTGGAGGATAATGATGTAGTGAAAATCAAGTCATCTAAACAAATGGATGAGGAATAATTGGTGAAATTAAAAGAGAAATAAATAGATGTAGAAATTATGCACAACATATATAGATGTGAAATATTTGTTCATGCATTTGCATGTTTTTCAACACCTTAGACCCTTAATATTGTAAGATACATTAAGAAGCAAAAGGTCATAGTTCTTATGAACTCAGGTAGTACCCATAACTTCATTGATAAAATATTAGTAGAGAGCCCCAATTCTTTTGTGTATCCACTAGCATATTTTCAACTTTTGGTTTCTAATGGGGAGAGTATTAATTGTGTAGGAAAATTCCACAAGATTAAACTTATCATGTGAGAACATAACTTATAAATCCAAATGTATTTCAGTCCCTTTGGAGGAGTATATTTTTTTTCGGGGATCCAATGGTTGAGAACACTCAGTATAGTTTCTACAAACTATAAAGAATTATTCATGGTATTGGAATAGGAAGTAATTCAAGATGAACTCAAATGGTTAAAATGCATACCTTCTCATGTCATTATCTCTCACAGAATGGAAAAGATCCTAAAAAATTGTAGTATGGGAGTTGTACATATACTTTATTCTATGTAACTAAATAAGGAAGATGAAAATATTCCAAAGGAATTAAAATGCAGCTTGGAAAATCACCATTGGGTCTTCCAAGAAATTCCTAAAGGGATACCTCCATCTAGAGATAATAATATCAAATTCAACTAATACATGGAAGTAATCCTCATAATAAATGACCTTATATATATTGTCATTAGAAAAATGGGGAGATTGAGAAAATGGTACAAGACATGTTGAATTCAAATATTATTCAACCAAGCAAGATTTCATTTTCATCTCCTGTAGTGATGGTGAAAAAAAAATATAATTCCTGGAGGATGTTTCTGAATGATAGTGATCTAAACAAAATCACCATAAAGGATAAATTCCCTATTCCAAATATTGATGATCTAATAGATGTGAGCTTCATGGAGTGGTTTATTTTACAAAGTTATTTCTTAAATCAACATCCCACGATATCATATTATTAATATAAGGAATTCCCAAAACAACATTTAAAACATATGAATGGAAATATGAGTTCTTTGTCATGCCTTTTGGGTTGACTAATGCTCCTACTTTTCAAACCCTTATGAACAAAAAATTATGACCCCAAATTAGAAAGTTTGTGTTGATTTTATTTAATGATATAATTATCTATACAATATCATGGGAAGACCACATTAAACATGTCGATAAAGTTCTAGAAATTCCCAAGAACAATCAGTTGTGTATAAGAAGATCCAAATGTTCTTTTCGGAAATGTGAATTAGAGTATGTGGGTCATATTATTTCAACGTATGGGTTTAAGGTGGACCCTCAAATTATCCAATCTATTAAAAAATGGCCTATTCCTAAGAACATCAATAGTCTTAGAGGATTTTTGGGTCTTATAGGATAATACCAAGAGTTTATTAAGAATTATGCATGCATTGTAGGCCCAGTCACATCTCTCTTCAAGAAATAATCATTTGTATGGAATGAAGAGGCTAATTTGGCATTCTCACTCTTAAAGTATGCCATGTCTTCTGCACTCGTATTGACAACACCTGATTTTGGTAAAAAATTCATAGTTGAATATGATGCATCAGAGCAATGAATTGGAGGGGTTTTGACACAATAAAGGAGACCATTGGATATTTGAAGTAAACAATTCAAGGGAAATTACTTGGAGAAATGTATGTATGAAAAAATGAATGGAAGCAATTTTACATGAATTAAAAAATGGTGACAACATCTCATTGGGAGGAATTTTAAATTCAAGAATGACCATGATAGCCTAAAGTATTTTTTGGAGAAAATATTGTCATTATAAGAACAACAAAAATGGGTAGCAAAAATGCAAGGGTTTTATTTTGAAATAATCTACAAAAGGGGGAAGGACAATGTGTTAGAAAATTCCCTTTCCAAAATATAATAAGCCTCGAGTTTATATTCTATTTCATATTCCATTACTTTGTTGTTAGAAGAAGCTCGCCATGATTGGCATCATGACAAGAGTACTAGATATAAAATATAATGTATAAATAAAGGGATGAACTCTATGGAGTATTGGGAGTGGAAGAGAGATATAATTTGGTACAAGGGTAAAATATTGTTATTCCCTCAGTCAAAGTTGAAGAAACAAATATTAATGGAGTCTCATGACTCTCTGATGGAAGGACATTCATGGTTCCTTGAAACATATAAAAGGGTTAAAAATATTTCTTTCTGGAGGGAATGAAGAAATATATTCAAAAACTTGTAAGAGAGTGTCAAGTTTTCCAAAGAAATAAAGGAAAAATGGTAAAGAATATAGGGTTACCTTATCCTTTACACATACCTAATCAAATATTGAAAGTGATATAAATGAATTTCATTACAAGTGTACCATTATCATAAGGGAAGGATGTCATTTTTATGTTTGTGGATAGACTCACAAAATATGCACATTTTGTGGAATTCAAAGTACATATATGACAAGTCAAGAGGTAGAAGTGTTCTTGAAGTTAGTTCAAAGACTCGTGTATTTCCTTAAGTAATAGTAAGTGACAAAGATCCAAAATTCATAGGAATGTTTTGGAATAAATTATGGAATATGTGTAGAACAACAATGGCTACAAGCTCAACATATCATCCACAAACATATGGTCAAACACAAATAGTTAACAAATGTTTAGAGGTTTATCTATGCTTGTATTATTCAAACAAGAAATATCAATGGGTGAAGTGGATTCCTGTAGAAGAATGGTGGTATAATACCACATATCACACATCTACTAAGATGTCCCCATTTGAAGCCCTTTATGGGTATCCATCTCATAATATCTCATACCTTTCGTAGGACTAGTACAAAGCATAGGAAATAGAGTCGCATATGGAGAAGACAAAAGAAAAATTGAAAATTTTTAAGGTAAACCTTCAAATGAAAAAAAACACGATGAAGTAGAAAGCATATCAACATTGAATTTAAATACAATTTGAGGAGGGTGATCAAGTATTTTTTAGACTGGGAGCCTATAAGTAATCTACTCTAAAAGAAAAGAATAATTGCACATTATATAAAAAAAATTATGGACCCTATAAGATTATTCAAAAGATTGGACAGGTGGAATATGAGTTATATTTTCCTTCTTCTCCTTTAATAAGTTTTTTTCATGTATCTTTCCTAGAAAAAGGTTTTGGGAAAAAACTATAAGTGCAGACAAAAATTTCAGAATTAGATGAAGAAGAGAAGTTGATTCTTGAACTAGAAATTTGTATAGATAGGAATTATATATATATTCATAATAAGACCATTATGGAGTACCTAATAAAGTGGAATAATATTCCTTCAGAATAAGAAACATGGGAAAATGAACAGTTCGTTAAGAAACACCCTCAATTACAAGATTTTAGGGCGAATATTATTTAAAAGAGAGGGGCTATGTTAAGGTCCCTAAGGCCCTATTTTAATTCCCTAACACTCACATATTATTATTTTATTACTTATTATTGGTCGTCTTAGTGGTAGGTCACAACATGCTCACTTTATCTCCTATTTATAATAAAGGAAATTCATTTGTATAGGCATCTTGTCTTGTTGAAGTGGACTATTATAAATTGACTATGTAAGGTACAAATACAGAAAAAGAATGAAACCCAATGGTTGTTGAACGAGGTAAGACATGTTCCATATCTAAGGAAAAATCTAATTTCAATAGGGAAGTTGGCAAGTGAAGTTTGTATATATATATATTTAAAGATAAGGCATGGAAGGTCATCAAAGGCTTACTGGTGATAGCAAAAGAAGAGAAGGTAGGTACATTGTATTTATCTACTGGTAATAATGATTCTTCCATCTCTTCAGCTTCTATAGGAGTGGATACATATATTTGGAATCATATGCTTGAAAAAATGAGTGAGAAGGGGATGCAGAAACTTCAAAAAATAAATTTGTTGTCTGATATTAAACAAATTGATTTGGATTTCTGTGAGCACTGTGTTTATGGAAAAAAAAAAGAGTCGTATTTCTCAGAGTTGTAACATAAAAGAAGAGTGAAATATTAGATCTTGTGCATACAGATGTATGGGGACCAACTCAGGTATCATATCTTGGTGTCTCTCTTTAATATGTTACTTTTATTGATGATGCAACTAGAAAAACTTGGGTTTATTGCATTCGAAAAAAATATGATGTTTTTGACACTTTTAAGAAATGGAAAGATTTGGTTGAGAATGAGATAGGAAAAATGTTGAAGTGTCTCAGATCAGACAATGGAGGTGAATATTGCAACAATGAGTTTGATGATTACTATTCATACCATGGGATTTGTAGAGAGAAGACAGTTCCAGGAACACCACAAGAAAATGGTGTCTCAGAAAGGATGAATATGACAAGAATGGAGCGTGTAAGGAGTATGAGATTGCATGTTGGGTTTCCCTTACAGTTCTAGGAAGATGTTGTAGATATTTATGTTTACTTAATAAACAGAGGACCTTGAAGCTATTTGGATGGTGGAATTCCAGAGGAGGAATGGATAGGTAAAAAGGTAAACTATTATTTTTTGAAGTCTTTCGGTTGTGAAGCATTTATCCATATTGATAAAGAAAGTAGAACAAAGATTGAGGAAAAATACAAGAAGTGTACCTTTATTGGATACGGTTTTAATGATTTTGGTTATCACTTATGGGATTATGAAGATCACAAAATCATTAGGAGTATATATTTCATATTCAATGAGAAGGTCATGTACAAAGATCAGTTGCAGGGAAAGAAACATGAAAAAGAAAAACCAGAATACACAGTGTTTGATGAGATCACTGAAAAATAAATTTCAAAGGTACTAGAAAATCAAAATGTACAACAACAGGAGCAGTAGGTACCTCAAACTCCTAAAATTGTTGTTATAAGATCTACCAAGTTAAGTAGACTCCCTGAACGATACTCTTCTTCATTGAATTATTTATTGTTGACTGATTTTGGTGAACCATAATGTTATGAAGAGGTAATGCAGGTAGACACTAAAAATAAGTGGGAGAAATGAATGAAAGAGGAAATGGATTCCTTAGTAAATAACCAGACTTGGGACTTGGTTCAGTTTCCTGCAAGAAAAAAAGCATTGCAAAATAAATGTGTTTACAAGTTGAAGGAAGAAGATGGAAGAAAAAAACGGTATGAGGCTAGACTTTTTGTAAAGGGGTTTGCACAAAAGAAATGTATAGATTTTGATGAAATATTTTCTCTTGTTGTTGATATGACTTCTATTAGGACTATTTTAAGTCTTGTGAAAGTAGAAGTTTTTCATCTTGAATAGTTAGATGTAAAAACAACTTTTCTCCATGGGTATTTGGAGGAAGAGATTTATATGGAGCAACCACATGGGTATGAGGTCAAAGGGAAGGAAAATTTAGTATTAAGGTTGAAGAAGAGATTGTATGGACTAAGCTCCAAGGTAGTGGTATTTGAATTTTGACAGTTTTATGACATAACAAGGTTATAGTAGATGTCATTATGATCACTGTGTTTATTTTAAAAGGCTAGAAAATGGAAGTTATATTATAAATTATATTAGCTTATTTATGACAGACATTGAAATATTTTTTCTATTATTAATATCTTTTTAAATGCCACCTGTCAACTCTACCTTGAACATAGAAGGAAATAATTATACATCTTCATAGTGGACTGTAAAAAGCACCTCTATACACAATAATAATTTTTTTACTTTTAATTGATATATATATATATACATTTTATTTTACTTAGACATTAAAATATTTTTTCAATACTATATATATACTATATAAAAATGATATTGAAATATTTTATTTTACTTAAACATTAAAATATTTATTTTTAATGCTACATGTCAACTCATTGTTAAACACTGCGTAAACTACATATCTCTTTCATATAAAAGACAACCATTAGAATTAGATGAAACTCTAAAATTCTAACTAGGAATAAAGAAAAACCTTTGTAACCTAGAGAGGAAGTGAGGAAGAACATGAAAGTTAGGTGTAAGTTGAGCCAACAAAATAATGAAGTCAATATGGGTTGATTATGTTATCGTAAAACGAGGTTATAAGAAGAACAAGTCGTCAATCTTATCTTTTATATTTTACACAAATAGGTCTTAATAAATATATCTAAGATAACAACATCTATTAGGGTGATAACCAAGTATGAATTATTTGCTTGTCTTCATATGAAAGAGGATATACAACTTAAGTGAGTGGTACTAATGATTAAAAACAGATGTTTCATTATTAGAGATAGTAGTTTCAAATCAAATTGGAAGCCAATTGAACTCATGGATCAAAACCAATACTCATGGATTAAGATCAATTGTAACATAGGAATACATATTTATGAAGATGAGGGAGTAACGTGAGTGGTCCTAATGATTAAAGGCATGTGCTTCATCATTAAAGATAAAGATAGCAGGTTCAAATCAAATTGGAAGCCAACAGAAACCATGATCGAGGCCTGGAACATAGGAATACATATTTATGGATGCCATGATCGAGGCCTGGAACATAGGAATACATATTTATGGATGCCAATTGGAACATCGGAATACATATATATGGAGATGGGAAAATTAACCAGAAAAATGACTAACGGAGATCTGGTTGTGCTTCATATAATATTAACCAAAAACATGCAATTAATACAAAAGTTATGCAACCTCGATGCCTATATTTTGAAATGCCTTGACTAACTTCACTTCATTATCAAATAGGTGAGATGGCTGAGCAGATCGTTCAATCTGCGATGATTGAAATCAATAGCAGCACAGATGACCTTAACTGCATCGAATTCTCTCGCTTCATCATCATCTAAACAGACGATCGCGATCGTTTATAATAGTATAACCATATGAGTTTCCTACATAAAACCCCAGATCATCCACGGATATATTTTATTGGCCTTCCATTTATTTAGTCTTGAGCCTGATCCCCACCCTCGTCCTTCTCTTCAGCGGGAGCTGCTATAGGCGGCTTTGCTTCTTGAACAACACTCTCTTCAATCGAGGCAGTTTTTTCTTCTGGAATTTCAGCAGGTGATTCTTCATTGGCCAATGATTCTTCAGCCGTTTCTTCTGCTATCGTTTCAACAGCAACAGGAGCTTCTTCCTTGCCCAGTGACTCTTCAGCTTTTTCTTCAACCCCCACGGCTTGGGCGGGAACTTGAGCTACAGACTCTTCTTTAGCTGGCTCGACTTCTTTGGGAGTTTGGACAGCTTCTTCCTTGGGTTTTGCTGTTTCCTCGGATTCCAGCTGGGTCGATTCTGCCCCGGGCTCCGAGGCAGTTGGCGTTACAGTCAATTCCTCTGCAGGTTTCTCAACGGTGGCGGGGATTTCATCGACTGTTTTATCTGCCACGGGATCCTCGTCAGCAGGACTGGAGGCAAGAGCTTCTTCTTCCGTAGCTTTTTCGGTTGTGGGTTCGACCTCTGTAATCTTCACAGCTTCCTCTAAGGCTTTTACCTTTTCTTCACTTACAATCGATCCAGCTGGCGCGGTAGCAACCTGCACAGACAAACCATCCATGACAGGAATGCCCTATAGTCAGTTAAAGGCATTGCCCCATGCAAAGTATAAATCTATACCGTCTTAGATCTCGGTACAGATCAATCAACCAAAACAAAACTTATAAAAAAAGAAAATAAAATAAACATCAACATGGCAATTGCAAAGATGCGGAGACTCGTTGATCTACCTCAACACTGGCCATATCCTACTAAGTCGGGATTTTTATACAAAGCCGATAAAGAAATTGGGAAATTCAATTGATCAGAACAGAAGCTCGAAGGCTCTGCTTGTTTGGCAGTTCAATGTCCCGGACGGACTCTTTATACGACTGAGGAAGATGCGGTTCTGGTCGACATTTATAGAAATCTTGAAAATAAGAAGGGAAGATCCCGCCGGGGCCCGTGATCCGTCAGCGTGGAAGAGAAAGACGGGGCCCGGGGTCGTTTCCCGCGCACAGGGCTAGATTCTATATTTACCAACGGCTATGTGCTGTCGGCTAACTGAATATTCAATTTTTTTGAAACTTCTATTACTTCTGGAGCGTCAGTTGAAGTGTATATACACTGAGAATTTAACCGGCCACGGAACCTTCGCACAGGATGGTGTAAAGGGCGTTCTAAGTAGACGTATTTTCGCTAAAAATGAAAGTATTCTAAAAGTTTCAAGGTTTTTTTTTTTTTTTTTTCTATTATTATATTTTTTTGCCAAAATTTGGTTAGAAATTTAAAAAATTGTAAATTTCAATGATTGAGATTACATATTCCGGATATTTCTAAAGGTTTTAAGATTTTTATTTTTTTTCTTGATACTTTTTTGACTATTTCTTGTTAAAACCTCGTTAGAAATTTAGAAAATTATAAATTTCAATAGTTGAAATTACATAGTCAAGGTATTCGAAAGATTTTTGAGAACCTTGAGAGTCAATCTATGTATTCAAAAACATGATTTAGGAAATGTGAAATTGTGGTTTCTCTCATCACAATTTAAGCAATGTAAAAGTGTGATTTCTCTAGCAATTAAGTTGTAAGATTGGAGTGAGAAAGTCAAAAACATAGAATGTTTAGACTACCCTCTAAAAAAATTGTAGTTATAGTTTAGTAAGCCCACTTGACACTAGGAAGAAAAATAGCTCTGAATAGTTAATCCTGTATAATCCTAATACCTAAATATTTTGAAAAAACTAAATCCATTTATAAAATTTAAATAACATAAAATTACAAATTCAGATAAAAATGTCCAACTCTGAAAGTTTTAGACAACGCCAAACGCCCTTTGTAGCGGGTGGATATTGTTGGACCTCCTTTCTCCATGTGGGGAGCCTAACAGATACTCTACCGCGGCCAAAGGAGAAACAGAATTTTGAATTTGACTGCGAACTAGCACAACGGTCATTTCAAAACTGGAATGACGCAGTTTTACGGCGAGGCCCATAATTTCATCTCCATCCGAATATACGAAGAGATGTGATAAAGTGGGCGAGCTGTCCCGCCGCCATTTGAAAAGCTGACGGCCACCCACACCGCCCCACGGGATATCCTCACGAGCGTGCACGTGACCATCATCGGGAGCGGGCCCACCGCTACGCTATTTTCCCAAATGATTATTCCGAGCACCAGTTTCTCTACCGTCGCCCCCACAAACTACCCAATTTTGATATCATTTACGCAATATGTCCCCTACAAAGTGAGGAATGGAACTTTATGACGTGGGAACCTTTATTTTTCTTTGCAATTGGACGTTAGTATTTTAAAAGTTTTTAAAAATAATATTTTTGGGATATTTATTTGAAATTTAGCAAAAAAATTATTAGACTTAGTATATTAAATTTATTTTTACATTTAAAAATGAATTTTAAACTATTTTATACAGATTTATATCCCCAAACAAAATTATTTCATAAAATAATTAGATAACATCTTTGAAAACATTACAGCACCCATTGTGACTAATGTATCTTAATATCTTAAGTGGAAATTAATTCCATTGGTCAAGCTTATGCATTCATGCAAAGTGTATTTAAAAGGCTTTTAGAAGGGTTAGCTTGGTATGGAAGAGTCAAGTAGGATGTTTTCTATTAAAATTCTTTTAGCATTACAAGGTTTTGGAAACAAGAATTATCCCTATAAATAATTTTTAATACATATATAAAATGTGGCAATTCAATTATTAAAATTTTATAAAAGTACATAAAATATGGCGATCCAATTATTGGAATTATTGGAATTTTAGTGTGTGTTTTTTTTTATAGATTATTCTTTGATTATCTTTAAAATCCTCGTTAACTAACCTCTTTATGATTATATTAATTCAAGAGAAAAAATATAATAATATTTGATTTTTCATATTTTAATAAATAAGATTATAGAAATTAAATTATGTTCAATTAAGATTATTTTTTTAATATAATTTGATCAATTAATTTTTAAAATATTTTTTTATTCATTTTAAATTTTTAAATAAATAAAAAAAATATTTTTATTTTCGTGAATCAATGATAATGTACATCAATAATATTATAATTATCGTGAAATTAATTAATTTATAAAATAAATATAAATAAAAGTAATATCAATATCATTGTTAAAATAAGTTTACTTTTAACATGGCATCCATCCAAATTTAGAATGCACAGTCCCTCACTTTACACCTCGGAAACCAGAGCATGAATATCATTGTTAAAAGACACTTGAAAATATAATAATTTTAAGAAAATTAATATTATTGTTAAAATACATTTTACTCAAACTATAATAATCTTTCAAATTATTATAATTTTTAACACCTTTTAGTTTAAAAGTGGATCATTAGGCAAATCGACGATGGGACAAATAGTGTAAAATGATGAAAATGTAAAGAATTTGGTAATTATGACATCGATATTGGTTTATGTTTTTGTTATGAGTTGGTAAAGGTAATGGTTTAAATGTGATTTTAATTATATATGGTATTTTGAACATTTTCTTCTTCGACCACTATCTTAAATTTATTTATTAATATTTAATATGTTAAATTTATAATTTTCTATAATTAAGTTTTCAATTTCATTATTATTTTTTTTTATATTATTCTCTTTTTTTTATTGGGTCTTCTATGTCTTCAAGTTGTTAAAAGTGATCCACTCCAAACAATTCTTTTAATTGTAGTTGAATATCTTTTGACATTTTTGCCTCATGTAATGTACTAAAATCGTCCTTCTTCAAACCCACTTCTTGCATTTAATCTAAGAAAGTTTTTTTAAAATTGCATTATGAAGCATCATTTTCAATCTATTACACCTTAGATTCTCTGGAGTGTATCATATAATATAATTCCATAGGTGTAATAGATTGAAAATGATGCTTCAATTATTCTTCAAGTACGTAGAATAATATAATTCCATGTAATAAAGGTCAATATTAATAAGGCCTAGCAATAAGGAAGAATAAGTCAAATGTAAGAAGACCTATTGTCGCCCTTATGCACACTTGCAAACGTGAGCTAAGTCCTGCTCACTTACTGTGCCCTCGGAGACACAATGTCTAAGTTCCTACCCACACTGTCACCTTGACAGGAACTTCTTCCGTCTAGGCTTACTCCTAGGGAAGCCAAGGGGGGTTGTCCCTAGTTACTAAGTTAATATTAATTACAATGTCTAGGAGTTAGTTTCAATTGATTATAGGCCAATGGGAAATCTAGCCTAGAATGACAAGCAGCAATGCAGGTGCAAGTCTAAGTTTAAATGTAAGGCAACCCTTTCCCTAGGTCAACTAAAGACTAGTGCCTAAGGTTGGGCAATGGGGTCAACTATGTGTAGGGGTGGTTCGTTACAAAAAGTTTACAATTAAATCAACTACCCAAACCCCACAGATCAGAATTATACAAATGATTATACANTTAATAATAATGTACATCAATAATATTATAATTATCGTGAAATTAAAATTAATTAATTTATAAAATAAATATAAATAAAAGTAATATCAATATCATTGTAAAAAGAAGTTTACTTTTAACATGGCATCCAAATTTAGAATGCAGTCCCTCACTTTACACCTCGGAAACCAGAACATGAATATCATTGTTAAAAGAAACTTGAAAATATAATAATTTTAAGAAAATTAATATTATTGTTAAAATACATTTTACTCAAACTATAATAATCTTTCAAATTATTATAATTTTTAACACCTTTTAGCTTAAAAGTGGATCATTAGGCAATCGACGATGGGACAAATAGTGTAAAATGATGAAAATGTAAAGAATTTGGTAATTTATGACATCAATATTGGTTTATGTTTTTGTTATGAGTTGGTAAAGGTAATGGTTTAAATGTGATTTTAATTATATATATATGTTATTTTGAACATTTTCTTCGACCACTATCTTAAATTTATTCATTAATATTTAATATTTTAAATTTATAATTTTCAATAATTAAGTTTTCAATTTCATCAATTTTAATTAATTTATTTATTCTTCTTTTTCATTGGGTCTTCTATGTCTTCAAGTTGTTAAAAGTGGTCCACTCCAAACAACTCTTTTAATTGTAGTTGAATATCCTTTGACATTTTTGCCCATTTTTGCCCTATGTAATGTACTAAAATCGTTCTTCTTCAAACCCACTTCTTGCATTTAATCTAGGAAAGTTTTTTTAACATTGACATTTAATAAAATTGCATTATGAAGCATCATTTTCAATCTATTACACTTTAGATTCTCTGGAGTGTATCATATATTTTTTCACAAGATGTGACCACTTTGATGAGCCTCTTAGGGACCTAACCTCCCTAACCCCTCACGTAGGTAGAATAATATAATTCCATGTAATAAATGCCAATATTAATAAGGCCTAGCAATAAGGAAGAATAAGTCAAATGTAAGAAGACCTAATAGAAGCTTCCGCTTCTAGAAGGATCTTCCTCTAGATTGTTTTTTTGGATAGATAGATTTAGTATAAATAGAAGTAGAGGGTATGAGAAATATTGTCTTGGATATTATTGTAATAGATCTCTGCTTTGCTACAGGTTGCCCCCTCGAAGAGGCAAGTGAACATTGCTCTCAGTAATCAAGGTTCTCTTCTGGTGTTATTTTGGTATTATTCTCGTATTATTATGGAATTGTTTTGGTTATATCATTGTTTCTGTGCCATTTCTAGCTAATTATTTATGTTTTGCATACTATTTTATATCTAGAATACTACAAGTGGTATAAGAGCACCTTCCTCAGCAGAAAATTGTGGGTTAATTTTTTTTCTTCAGGGTAGAGACATATTCCAGTGTCTTAAAGCTACAAAGATATGTCGTTACACACATAAACCTGTCGTCGGGGATTCATACACGCAAGAAATGAATGTGGTACTTAAGCACACATATGTTGGCCACCCTTATAACCCATGTTGGTACCCCTTCGAGTGGTAGCGCATTAGACACCACCTGTATATAGATCGACCTAGATCTCTTGAATCCCTCCATAAATAAATTGATCGGTCGTTGTTGCTATAGTGCCACC
>SNQJ01S0013660.1:103801-139966 GCA_010110895.2 Picea sitchensis | reverse complement strand
TTGAAAAATAGTCATTAGAAAGCTAACACAATTCTTCACAAGTTTTGTTTTTGCTGTAAAGTGAAATTCTAAATAAAAAAAATACTTTTATATGTCGGAAGTTGAATAACTTGTGAAAATACAGTTTTTTTTGTCATAAAACAAGCAAAAGTGTAACCCACCTTCATGATTTCACCCTAAAACCACACATCCAAAATGAATTCAAAATGCATGATATTATGTCCATGGAAAACACTAAATGTAAGGAAAAAGTCACAGAAGATAAATTTGAAAGATCATCATTATAAAAATTCAACATGGTTTATTCACAATGGAAGGAGTACAAATGTAGATATTGTGGAGACAATTCGTCACCCAGACACAAATGTAACAATTAATTTTTGTATAAATATGAATTTGAAAGAGAATAAGACACCTCAAATAACATCTCCAATAATGAAAGGAAAGAAAATTGTTGTCATAGATGTGCATCCAATCACTTATATCATTGGAAAATTATAGATGGGAATGAAGTAGATGTTTTTTTCTAAAGAAGAATCTTTGATGAGAATGAAAATTCACCAATATTGTCTTTAGCTTAGATCACAACATTAGGTATACTTGTAAGGAATAAGAATCAAAGGTCCACAATAAAGTTATAAGTGAAAGAAAAGAATTGCAACCATCTATAACAATCTATACTTTACCTCATTTAAGAAACAATGGTAATAGCCATATCTTTTGGAACAAAAAATCCATGATATTTCTTGTGGAAATTAAAGGAAAAATAGAACCAATGACATTAAAACTCAAGGGAAGAACAAATAATAAAAATATCGCTATCCTTGTAGACTCTGGAAGAACACACAGTTTCATGGATACCAATCTTGCAAAAAAACTGAACCTTTTTGTATACCCTTGTAGTGATCTTTTGCTTTGATTTTATTTGATTGATATGTTGATTATTATCTGAGGGCATTCTAGTTACAAGAATTACCCATTTGATTGATATCTATACACTTATGGGTGATATGATCTATATTTTTTTATTTTATTTGGTTTAATTATTTATCGATGTGTACATATATCCTTTATTTTTTTGTTTCAATATCCTTGTGATGGTATGAGTTAATTAGATTTTACTAGATGGCGTGATGACTCATTGTGGCATATGTGTATGTTGAACTACATCTTGATATCAATCTATGTGTGAATTGTTTGTGAGAATTGATGCTATGTGATGCAGACCCCCTATCCCTCCTTAGGGCTGCGCGACCTCCCGATCAAGATCTTCTGGTTCAGGAGCCGAAATGGCTCTTCTGGTTCCAAACTGGAACCCTTCGAAATGAACACACAGGTCCCTCACTAATGCTCGGTTGGATTTTCCAAGTGCCAAGCGTGAGCTCCCACGACACACGACCAAGAGCCGTGACCTTGCGCTAAGCCAAAAAGGGCGCTTATCGGGGACCAAAACTTCACAAGTCAAGCGTCTCGTCCCTTCGTTCTTTGAACCCCGAGTGGCCGAAATAATGAAATATCCCAGCACCGATTCCTTCGTGTTTTCGTGTTTCATGGAATCCGAATGCAAGGGATATCTCTGCTCTTTGGGATCCTCAGTTGCCGAAATGCCAAAAATGTCCCGGTGCCTATTCTTTCTTGTTTTCGTGTTTCGCGAAACCTGGGTGCAAGGGATATCTCTGCTCCTTGGAAATCCCAGTTGCCAAAGTACCGAAATATCCTGGAATTCATTCTTTTGGGGTTTCGCGATTCGGGGAATCGTGATGCAAGGATCCTGCTCCCCTGTCTTTCGAATTCCTGGTTACCGAAATACCGAAATGCCTTGGCGCTCATTCTTTCGAAATTTCACAATTCGGGAAACCGTGATGCAAGGATCCCGCTCCTCTGTCTTTCGGGTTCCTGATTGTTGAAATACTGAAATGTCTTGGCGCTCATTCTTTCAGGATTTCGTGATTCGGGGAATCGTGATGCAAGGATCCCGCTCCTCTGTCATTCGGGTTCTCGGTTGCCGAAATACGGAAATGCCAAAATGCCAAAAACTTTAGGCGCTTGATCAATGGCTCACACCGCCCTCCAGCTCTATGGTCAGATCTCTTCCTCGCCACTGACCTCTTCGCGTCTCCACCTGATCCAATGGATCACGGTATTTCACGACTCTCCTTGAGAGTTCTCCACCGTCCGTTCAGATCTTCGAGATCTTCTCTCCAAGATCTACACAGTGTTAAAGTCTGTGCTCCTACCTCAAATCTGACGGTCTGTGGGATTCTCCACCATGATCTAATGCTCGACAACGTTCTTCCTCCTGAGATTTTACTCACGCCAGACTTATAAGATTTTCTAAGTCTTCGAAGACTCAGTCTTTGTTCCTTCCAGGGAATGAGTTCCTGGGTTTCGATAACATTTTTCGAAGCGTTATCCCTCCTGAGCTTCGCCTTGTGTAGGCCTCATATTCCCGCACACTCCTTGCGTCTGAGGGATTCCGATAGCTCGGATCCAAGGGGTTTCTCATAGAGAGATTCCTCCCGATCTCCTGGTGTTCTCTCCTTGCTCGATGCACACCTTGCAGAGCTTTAATGAAGAGAAACAATTGAAACTGGAAAAACTCACAGTTCCATCCACTTGTTCATGTAAACAGAAAATGACAGGGAAAATGCACACAGTCCACACACCATACATTTGGATCAATTTTCCATTCTGTTATATTCACAAGTTCCCAANAAAAAAAACTGAGATCTCCTGCTAACTCACAGTTCTCTCTTACAACTAATTTCTCTCTGTATTCCAGGTCTCCTAACTGTGTGTACCAACTTCTACATAACTCAAAAATGTTTCTAGGGTTTTCCCTGGCTACTTGCCTACTCTAAAAGTCATCCTACGCTATCTTAGTTCAGTCGCATTCCAGAGCCAAAGTGGAAACCCCTGCTCTGTTTACAACTTCAAAACTTGATTGGTTCAAGTGTGCCTCCAAAGGTGAATTCCAACGTTGAGTGGAGGCAGATTCCGAAATCAGTTGTAACTGCCCACATTGAAGTTTTGGAAGAACTCTCACATTTTGAGTGGTCCCGCCTCTGTGCGCTTGCCAACGATGCTCCTGCATCATACTCCCCTTGACAAAAATTCATGGACTCCTGTCCATGAGTTCCTCTACTAACTTTCCCTGCTTCTGGATAGCAGCTTCGTTTTCCCAACTGACATATTCTATTGGGCATCCCTTCCATTTGACCAGATACTCAAAATAAGTCTTCCTCCTGGTCTTCTTGCCAATCCTCTGATCCAAAATCTTCTCCATNCATTTGCTGCCTTTCTGCCACAGGCATCTGTTTCTCCCACTGAATCTTTCCTTGATCTTCTGGCCCTTCTGTGTCATCTCTCCTGTAAGGGTACAGGTCTGAGACATTGAATATGGGTGAAATGCCCACACCATCTGGCAGCTTGATCTCATAGGCGTTTGCATCAAACTTCCTCAAGATCTTACAGGGTCCTATCTTCTTCATCTTCAATTTGTTATATGTTCCCCTAGGGAATCTTTCCTTCTTGAGATGTGCTAAAACCTGATCTCCCACTTCAAATTGAAGTTCCCTGCGATGCTGATCAACTCTATGCTTTTATTTCTGGTTAGAACTCTGTAATTGTTCTTTGATTCGACTATGGAGTCTCTGTATTTCAACAGCAAAATCCTCTGCTCCAACACTTTTGATCTCTCCCTGTTCCAAGTCTCTTAACTCAGACACTCCCTTGGGTTTAATTCCATAGAATATTTAGAATGGACTCCTTCCAGTGCTCATGTTTGGTGATTCATTGTATGCAAATTCTGCTTGTGGCAGAATCTGATCCCACTGGTTATGATGTTCAGTAACTAGACTCCTTAATAAATTCCCCAAACTTCTATTTACTACTTCAGTCTACCCATCTGTTTGAGGGTGATAAGCTGAGATGAAGGAAAAATTCGTCCCCATCTTCTTCCACAACATCCTCCAAAAGTGACCAACAAATTTTGTGTCTCTGTCTGAGACAATGCTCCTGGGTAGACCGTGAAGTCTCACAACCTCTCTGAAAAATAGATTTGCAACATGTGTTGCATCATTGGTCTTCTGGCATGGGATGAAATGTGCCATCTTTGAAAACCTATCCACCACCACAAATATGGAATCGAATCCCCTTTGTGTTCTTGACAATCCCAACACGAAATCCATGCGTATTACATCCCAGGGCCTCTCTGGTATTGGCAATGGTTGATACAATCCAATGTTCTGTCTTTTCCCCTTTGCATGTTGACAGATCCTACATTTGTTCACAAACTTTATCACCTCTGTTCTCATACCTGGACAATAGTATGAACTGCTCAACTGTGAAAACGTTTTATCGTGGCCGAAATGTCCAGCCAATCCTCCACTATGCTTCTCCTTCAAAAGATTGTCCCTCATTGAGCATCTTGGTATGCACAATTGATTTCCTCTGAACAACAATCCTTCCTAAACCATATACTCTTTCCACTGACTTCTATCTCTTAGTACAGGGCTTGTACATGCTTTAGGCCTCCTTGAAATCTGTATCATCACAATACATATCCTTAAGGTGTTCAAACCCCAAGGTATTCACCTGGAACTCCTGCAGAATTAAACATCTCCTTCTTAACGCATCATCAACTTTGTTAGCATTCCTAACAATATGTTTTATGACAAAAGTAAAATTTTTCATATATTCAACCCATTTTGCATGCCTCTAGTTCAGTTTTTCTTATCGGGTTATGAATTGTAAAGCTTGGTTATCGCTGTACAAGACAAACTCTTGCGGGACAAGATAATGCCTCCATTTCTTCAATGCTTGAATTATGACATAGAACTCCTTGTCATATGTGGAGTATTTCCTCTTAGTCTCATTCAGCTTCTCGCTGAAATAGGCAACAGGTTTGTTATCCTGACTCAAAACTGCTCCTATCGCAATTCCGCTCACATCACATCTCACCTGAACCGTCTTTTCGAAATTTGGCAAGACCAGAATTGGTCGTTCCGCTATCTTCTCCTTTAATATGTTGAAGCTCTTTTCGACCTCCTCTGTCCATTTAAAAGACTTGTGTCGCTTCTTTACTGTATCCATCATGGGGGCACAAATCCCACTGAAGTCTCTAATGAAATTTCTATAAAAACTTTCTAAACCATGAAAGCTCCTTACTTCGAACATGCTCCTTGGCGACGACCATTCTTTGTTCGCTTTCACCTTCTCTGGATCCATCTCTAGTTCATTCGAAGAGATCACGAAACCCAAATAAATGAGTTCTGTCTTCATAAAAGAGGTCTTCTTCAAATTGATCAACAACTTCTCCTGCTATAGCCTTCTCATTACTAGCATTAGGTGCCTCAAATGCTCCTCTTTAGTCTTGCTAAAAATCAGTATATTGTCCAGATATACAACCACGAACTTGCTAATGAAATCTTTTAGAATTTCGTTCATCAACCTCATAAAAGTGCTCGGGGAATTTGTTAGGCCAAATGGCATAACTAGCCACTCATACAGACCTTCATTCATCTTAAAGGTTGTTTTCCATTCATCACCTTCTCTCATCCTGATCTGGTGATATCCACTTTTCAGCTCTATCTTAGAAAAGAAATTTGCTCCACTTAAGCAATCCATTAAGTCATCCATTCTCAGTAAAGGAAATTTGTACCTGATGGGGATCTTGTTGATGGCTCTCGAGTCTGTGCACATTCTCCATCCTCCATCTTTCTTTGGGCTTAACACAGTTGGTACTGTGCATGGGCTTAAACTTTCTCTGACCAAACCCTTATCCAGCAATTCTTGGACTTGGTTCTTCACCTCCTCATTTTCTCGAGGTGTTAATCTGTACACTGCCTTGTTCGACAAGCTTGGTCCTGGTATCAAGTCGATATGATGACTGATACTCCTGATGGGTGGCAATGAGTTTGGCAGCTCATCCACCAATATATCAGCAAAATTATCCAGCAGCTCCTGAACTTCTTCAGGTAAATCATCCACTGATGTACTCGTAAGGATGACTCTGGGCTTCCTCACCACAATGAACTGCATCTCCTGTTCTTCCTTGACTTCTTTCAGGAGTTCCTTCCCACTCATGAGAAGTATGCTTGTGCTGGCTTCCTCTTTTGCTCTCTTCTCCTCCATTGGCAACAACATATGTGTCCTCCCATTCTTCTCCAATGTATATGTATTCTTCCTTCCATTGTGAATGACATTTCTGTCAAACTTCCATGGTCTTCCCAACAGAATAAGGCATACGCCCATGGGAATTACATCACATAGGATTTCATCTCTATATCCTCCTATTTTAATTTCAACCAGGCATTGTTTAGTGATCATTACTTGGTGTCCTTTTTGCAACCATGAGACTTTGTATGGCCTTGGATGTGCAGTTGTCTTCATCTCCAATTTCTCCACCATCTCTATGGATACTAGGTTGTTAGTACTCCCATTGTCAATGATCACTTTGCATACTTTATCCTTAGTCTTGCAAGCTGTCTTGAAGAGACTGTTTCTCTGCACTGGATTTTCAATTTCTGCCTCTGGTTTTAAGAGAACTTTTCTCAACATCAGGGATGCTCCATCCTCTAATCCTTTTGCTTCAACATCTCTTCACCTTGCTTCTGAAATGTGAGCTTCTCCTCCTTCCTTCTTCTTCTCGGGACATTCCCAAGACATGTGCCCTATCTTTCCATAGTTATAGCACCTTACTCCTCCTCTGCCTCTTCCTCTAGAAGAGTTTCTTCCACCATTCTGTCTTCCTTGTGAACTTCCTCCTCATTCTGAGTGGTTGCGTGGTTTTGTAGCCTCGTACTTAGACTGATGTGCTTCGTCACAGTTAAATCCCTTGCTTTTTCTTGGGATTGAGCTTTTACCTCTTCCTCGCTAGTTCTGTTTTCTAGCCAGCTTCTCCTCTGCCTTCAGCTCAAACTGATAAACATCTTCTACAGTCCTCACTAACATCATGCTAATTTCGTCCTGGATTTCATATCTCAAGCCATTTATATATCTGGCGACTCTTTATTCGTCTCTCTCCCTTTGTCCAGTTTTGATGTTCAACCGAGATAAATCTTCGGTGTACTCCTTGACTGTCATCCCTTTTCGTCTCAGGTTCTATAGCTTCCTAAATAGATTGATCTAGTAGTATTTGGGTATGAACTTAGCCTTCAGTTTGGATATCATCATGTCCCAACTCTTTATCCTCTGTTTTCCTTTACTTCTCCTCTCAACCTACAGTTCGTCCCACCACAGTGCTGCATGCCCTTTTAACCTGGTGACTGCCTGCTTCACCTTCTTCTCCTCATCGAAATCTTCATAGTCAAAGTGTTTATCCATGGACCTTATCTAGTCCAACATTTCTTCAACATCTAGATTTCCCTCATACATGGGGACCTCTATTTTAGCTCTGCCTCCCAATCTGGCATCTGCTCTCAACAAACGTTCTTCTGCAACATCCTCTCCTACAGCTTCTTCAACCTCAACCTCTTCACTTTCTGCATCACTGAGATCACCAATGTCAGGTGCTCTTCTCCGTGTTGCTTCCATTATTTCCAATCGGGCGCGGAGCTCTCGCATATCCCTCTCTACAACACGGTTGGCTAAAGGCGGCTCTTGTCTTCTTGGTGGCATTATGTCGACTATCTGTCACACACAGAGTAAAGCTTTGAGTTCTCTGTCTCCTTCTTTTCCTCCTTTGCCTAAATTCTACAGACGAAAAACTGATGCTCTGATACCACTTGATGCAGACCCCCTATCCCTCCTTAGGGTTGCGCGACCTCCCGGTTAGGATCTTCTAGTTTGGGAGCTGAAATGGATCTTCTGGTTCCAAACTGGAACCCTTCGAAACGAACACAAAAGTCCCTCACTAATGCTCGATTGGATTTTCCATGTGCCAAGTGTGAGCTCCCATGGCACATGACCAAGAGCCATGACCTTGCGCTAAGCCAAAAAGGGTGCTTATCAAGGACCAGAACTTCACAAGTCAAGCGTCCCGTGCCTTTGTTTTTCGAACCCTCGATGGTCGAAATGTCGAAATATCCCAGCACTGGTTCCTTCGGGTTTTTGCGTTTCGCGAAATCAGAATGCAAGGTATATCTCTACTCTTTGGGATCCCCGGTTGCCGAAATGCTGAAAATGTCCCGGTGCCTATTTTTTCGGGTTTTTGCATTTCGCAAAACTTGGGTGCAAGGGATATCTCTGCTCCTTGGAAATCCCAGTTGTAGAAGTACCGAAATATCCTGGCATTCGTTCTTTCGGGGTTTCGCGATTCGGGGAATCGCGATGCACGGGTCCCGCTCCCCTGTCTTTCGAATTCCCAGTTACCGAAATACCAAAATGCCTTGGCGCTCGTTCTTTCAAAATTTTGCGATTCGGGGAATTGTGATGCAAGGATCCTTCTCCTCTGTCTTTCGGGTTCCCGGTTGCCGAAATGCCGAAATGACTTTGCGCTCGTTCTTTTAGGATTTTGCGATTCGGGGAATCGTGATGCAAGGATCCCGCTCCTCTATCTTTTGGGTTCCCGGTTGTCGAAATACCGAAATGTCAAAATGTCGAAAACTTGAGGCACTTGATCAATAAATCACAACACCCTCGAGCTCTACAGTCAAATATCTTCCTCGCCACTGACCTCGTCGCGAATCCACCTGATCCAATGGCTCGCGGTATTTCACGACTCTCCTCGAGAGTTCTCCACCGTCCGTTCAGATCTTTGAGATCTTCTCTCCGAAATCTACACAGTGTTAAAGTCTGTGCTCCTACCTCAAATCGGACGGTCCGCGGGATTCTCCACCGCGATCTAACGCTCGACGACGTTCTTCCTCCTGAGCTTTTACTCACGCCAGACTTAGAATATTTTCTAAGTCTTTGAAGACTCGGTCTTCGTTCCTTCCAGGGAATGAGTTCCTGGGTTTAGATAACACTTTCCGAAGCATTATCCCTCCTGAGCTTCGCCTTGTGTAGGCCTCGGATTCCTGCGCACTCCTTACGTCTGAGGGATTCCGATAGCTCGGATCCAAGGGGTTTCTCACAAGGAGATTCCTCCCGATCTCCTGGTGTTCTCTCCTTGCTCGATGCACACCTTGCAGAGCTTTAATGAAGAGAAACAATTGAAACTGGAAAAATTCACAGTTCCATCCACTTGTTCATGTAAAGAGAAAATGACAGGGAAAATGCACACAGTCCACACACCATACATTTGGATCAATTTTCCATTCTGTTATATTCAAAAGTGCCCAATGGCTACAAAATACATTCAAAATTATAGTAACTAAAAAAAAACTAAGATCTCCTGCTAACTCGTAGTTCTTTCTTACAGCTAATTTCTCTCTGTATTCCAGCTCTCCTAACTATGTGTACCAACTTCTACATAACTCAAAAATGTTTTTAGGGTTTTCCCTGCCTACTTGCCTACTCTAAAATTCATCCTACACTATCTTAGTTCAGTCGCATTCCAGAGCCGAAGTGGAAACTCCTGCTCTGTTTACAACTTCAAAACTTGACTTAAAGGGTAAAATTCGGCACCGGTTCAAGCGTGCCTCCAAAGGTGAATTCCGATGCTGAGTGGAGGTGGATTCCAAAATCGGTTGTAATTGCCCACGTTGAAGTTCTGGAAGAACTCTCACATGTTGAGTGGTCCTGCCTTTGTGCACTTGCCAACGATGCTCCTGCATCACTATGGAATGTTGGAAATGAATACATGGGTATAAAATGAAATATACTATGTTATATCATGTTATTGAAGGTTTTTCAAGTGCGATAAGAAGAATCACATGTGTATATGCACTCCATATCGAGTGAAGATATGTTGATCCAAGATGGGGTTGGGATATATATGATTGGAATATATATGACATTGCTTATTGTGTATCCATGGTTATTCAACAATACTGTTTGATGTGTTTATCTCTAGAAGTGTGTAGAGACAGAGATACATTTGCCAAATAATATTACACATGGGAAAAACACTATATGGAGAGATGTGAGATGAGTACTATAAGAAGAGGAGGTCTAGGTTACATATTCCTACCTTCTATCACTCATTTCCATGTAACAATTTGAAAAGCATGTGTTCCATGTTTTTTACCAAAGGTTGCAAGTTGTCATGAGGGTAGGCCATGGATTCAATCGCCCGTGAAGATTTACTAAGGGGCATGTAATAAGGTGTCAATCCTTAATCCTAAATCACTATTAGTCTCTCACCAAGAATCAATATGGTTGTGTTAATTAAGTCCCAACCTTGACTTCATCCCCAACAATTGGAGAATGGTACTTGAAGAGAATCTGTGAGCATGACACCCTTGGTACATACCCGTAGGTAGTAATTTAAGGGCATGTTGGGCCGTGACATCCTTGTTACTAGTTTATGTATACATTGGGAGAAACATAATCTTGGGCATTTGTATTTCATTTTATCATGAGAATCAAATGAAATTGCATGAGTTGTTTGATTGATCATATATACTTATACAATTTGAGTGGGAAGAAAAATGGAACTTACTTTTCTAATTAAAAATGGAAATGCATTTATAAAATGGTGAGTTAAATAGAAAGAAAGTAATTTTTTTAGATACATAGAAAATAACAATTTCAAGTTCACCCACTCGATGAATAAAAAGAAAAGGGATCTATGGAACATATAAGAGTAAAAATAGGAAAAGAGGTTGGGATGTGATGAATAATCTCTATTTTTCATTTTAAATAAAATAATTACTCGTGCATGGATTGACACATAAATGGGTGAATAATACAAAATTAGTAATTAAAATATTTAGTATTATTCATGACATGGAAAAATGGTATGAGTCTTAAAGGATATATAAGAAAAGAGGTATGGGCTTGAGAGATCACCTTTTTCTTTGAATGTTGGATGGTTGTCATAATGCTCAATTTTTCCTTGGTGAGCTAGTTTTGAGTTTGGTCTCAAGATTTGTATTTGTACTTTGGAGGTGGGGACCTAATATGCTCTAAAGGAGCCACACAATCTGAACTGATAATTTTGTACTTTCTTCATACAACCCATTGTAGTTTGGTGGTCTTGGGGAAGAAGACTACCCATTTGGAAGAAGGCAGGAAGCTAGTAAACTAATTGTGTATTTTGCAAAGAATAATTGAAGCTAGTAATTGGTGCAATATTTGAATTGAAAATACATCAAAGGAGGATATTTTATGGGATTTTGAAAATTGGTATGTAATTTTGAAATTTATATTCTTGTTTTAATTCTTGAAAATATGGAAAAATACTTTATGAGGTTTGAAATTTATGAATATTTCCAAGGGGATTACCATATGTTTTAAGAGTTAATTTCCTAATTATAACCCTTATAATAAGTTTGAGGACCAACCTAAGCCATGCAGAAAACTCCGTAGTGAATGATTTCTTAGGAAAAATTTTAGAAAACAAATTTTAGCTTTATTATCCATACGGGATAGAGGTGCACACACCCCCAATGGTGTTGGTTACATGCACATGTGGAATAGCCATACATATCCATCACTCATTTTCCTTCCTGCCCTGATATTCCCATACCCAAGCTGCTCACATTCCTATAGATGACTATCTTGGGATTTGTGAAAGAAAGTATAAGTTTTAGCTTGAAATATGATGGAGTTTTAAGTGCTTCTTCAAATATAACAAGGGGAGTTGCCAAGAAACAAGTCCCCGCTGAGAAGGTAGAGGAGCTTGATTGAGTTGCAATGTGTTATCCAACAACTTGATTGAGCACCTTCTGACATGATCTTACCACAACAACCAAATTGACAAGCTTCTCTGATGATTGTAGATATGGATTTATCTCCATTTCTCCTCCAAGTATTGAACAAGGTTGAAGACCATGCATTTATTTCTGGTCGCATAAATGTAAATGGAAGAGGAAATGTAAAGAGATTCATCAAAGCATCAAGCTTAGGTTGCCTTCTTGTAAAAACTCCTAATATAATAAATAAATGGTGCAACTAAATCAGGTTGTCTTTACTCTCTCTTGCATAAAACTAGGTATTGTTTTCCTTTAGGAATGCACTGGTAATAGAACCCTAATTATATTTGTCCTAGGTTCTTAGTGTTCTACCTTTCCAGATCAGAGGCTTGTCTTCCCTTGCCAGTTTGTAGAGATGATTGTGGTTGACGTACATGTGGATTACTAACCTCACCATCATGAAGAGAGGAATAAAATGATCAAATGGCTCTCTTGAAATACTTATGATCAATGCTGATAAAATATTCACTTGAATTCTCTCCAAATGTGCAGAAAAATGACTTATAGTCATTCAAAGCCGCATCATAAGATTTGGTAACAATAGAGAATGTTGGGCCGATAGGTATGGTTTTTCCACTTAGCCTTCCAAGTTAGCATGGATATATTTTGAGATTTCTCTTATCCAATAGATATATATTGAACAAATATGAGATATAGAATGACCTCCATAATATAAACTATAATCCATGTACATTATGTTGTTATCATGAACTGAGTTGAATATCATTTCGATGTAAAATTAAATAATTGGTCCTTTAGCTAGATGGGTCTTTCATTCTGC
The DNA here is from genome assembly GCA_010110895.2 of Picea sitchensis. Classification (NCBI taxonomy): domain Eukaryota; kingdom Viridiplantae; phylum Streptophyta; class Pinopsida; order Pinales; family Pinaceae; genus Picea; species Picea sitchensis. The sequence goes on along the minus strand of SNQJ01S0013660.1, from coordinate 127,444 downwards.
ACTTGTACTCATTAAATATTGACACCAAAATGGGAACTGCTTGTACCCATTAAATTATTGATATCAATGCAGGGAGTGCCTTATGTCCCATCCTATATTTTTTTGGGGGAGATTTGGCTTTCAGGTTGACAAATGTATACGAAAGAAGGAGAAACACTGATAGAATGTTTACTTGGTTAACAAAGAAAATTTTACAGCCATCATAACGTACTTAACATACTTGAAACCGAATTTATAAACAAAGAATGTTTGTAGTCTAATGAAATAGAAAACAAGTAAATGACAGAACCATTAAATCCTGAAAACTTCACAATAGAGTAGGCGATTATTCTCAACAAATGTACTATATTTTAGTTGTAGGAATGGATGAAATGTTAGCTGCTTTAGTTTATGTAAATTAAATCTATATAAAGTTGCAGAGTACATAATAGAATCCTGGGCCGATGTATCTACCAAGTTTTCAGTATAGTTACAAAGCCTCCTAATGTGATCACGCTTAGTTGAAGCTCACTCTAAATCCATTGAACAACATAAATACATTACTTAATTTTTGACAAAAGGGCAAAGTGGTATACATGATATGGGCATAAACAAAGAAGGCACCATTGGTTTTTTTAATAATTTTTAATTATTCAATTTAATTGTGTGTTAAAAACATTGATTGCTTGCATATGTTATAAAGAATATTGAAGAGCGAGCTACATTAAATAACAAATATTGAACAATGAGCTTGCAGATTTATTAAACCCTTGCTACGTGCATTGCATGGCATGTAGTGGTCTCCACCTGGTACGCATGCAGTTTGCATGTATCCTATCCATACATCACTCTACACTTGGTTTGGCTTGTGGATCATGGCCCAGGTTCAATCCCAGGTGATGTTTAATGCAAAAATGGATTGATAGGTCATTTGTGCAAAGATGACCACCCTTTTTTGGTGATGTTTAATGCTGCAACAGATTGACAGATCATCTGTGAAAGGAAAAAGACATGAATGGGCTCACAGGATTCATCCCCAATGGCCTATCAACACTCTTGAATATGTAAGTTATTTCTCTCTATATTAATAAATTGTCACACTCATAACCCTTCTTTCAATTCAATGTCCATTCATATGGTTCCCTACGTGCAATGGATGCAGTGAAAGGAATGTGAAGTATTATTGCAAATGCTTATCTACCCAAGTTCTTTCAGAGCCAGAAGAATACCATCGTTATTTCCCCGTGGTTAGCGGCCAATCCATTCATGTCGACACAAGGACCTTAACTATTTGGAGGTGAAATTGATTGCCATGATCCGATTGCAAGTGACAAACTAGGTAGGGGATGAACCTTCATATATGTATTGAGAGGAAAAAATGTAAATCCCCATATAAGTGGACATAGGTGGTATACATGTGCATGGCTCAAATTGTTACGAGGGAAAAAATCTGTATGGCCAAGGGTAAACCACACCAGACAGGTATTACTGTAGAAATCAACTCAATTCCATTGTATGCTATATAAACTAATGTGCAAGATAAGAAAGAGGCCTACCTCGATCCAACGTTCGATGATGTTCCACCGTTGAGCACTTCGACCCAAATATTTATACCTACAACAAGTTCTCAACAAACAAGCATAGAAAGTACATGGTGATAGTATAAAGAGGTTAGCACATTAGATAACATAATCCATTAATAAACATTACAAACATACCCATGGATAATAATCATATATTTGCACGATACCAATAGGACGGGAAAGGAGTATTTCTATTAATAATTGATCAGTAGAAGTGACGACATTACAGACTTCTATGTCGGCACAGTTCGAAACCAAGGAACCAAGTTCCTTCCAACTGGGCCTCCACCACTTCAATCCTCCACCAAAGGCAATATCATAAGAGAGAGACAATGAGGTTCTCTCAACAATAGGGAAAGAGCTTGGGGGTTGAACACTGTGTTCAGACTTGAGGGACAAAGGGATGCAGACTCAATATGAAGTAATTTCTCCAGAGTAACTTTGATCTCAAAGTTGAATGCTTTCTCCTCCTTTCCATAGCTCATAATTGTGCTTTTACAGTCTTCAAAATGAAACTGAAGGGCCGAGTCAGAACTTTTCTAGTATGTGGAAGGCTGAGGATTAGAGATCTCCTGTTGTGACATGGAAACCCGACTCCATTTTTGTATTTTCTGGCACAAATATTGATGTACGTGGGATGTAGTGGAGCAAACTACATATACACATGCTGTATAGCAGACAATGTGCGTATATGTGGAAAAATGTGTAGTTTTAGCTTTGGATTCATCAAAAAGGGATGACAAGTCTACATAGGGAAATGGAAAAAGGCCCTTTGAGCAAGATAACAATGGTGGGGAAATTCTTGTTATAACACAAATGGCCATCCAAAGTCGGAGAGTTGGAGCGTTTGGAGCGTTGAGGTCAAGGAGAGGGCGACATATAAATTTTGGTGAACAATGTAGTTACAACCCACGTAAAAAATAGTTGCAGGAGGTCGATGGATTTGGAGATAGAATACGGTTTACGTAGGAGGGGAAAACTTAACGCATAAAGGGTGATTTCACCCACAGAGAATGTGGATCTTGGTCTGAACGCCAGCTTCACTTCCTTTGAAATCTTGCTTAGTGAGATCCGTAGTTCGAATCTTTCTAATCTCTACAAGGGAGACAAACTTTAGAAAGATCAAACTGCTAACAATATGACTGGTGCATTGCCAACAGTTCTAATGGGATCATCAGAATACCCACACCTAAGCCCGTTGCAGAGGCGAGGAAGGTGCACCAACTGATTCAGGTACTTCTCGTATTTAAACTACGTTTTTAGCATACTACATGACTTCTTAGCTCTCTGAAATCATTCTGCCTGCAAATAAATTAGGAAAAATATTGAAAAATATAAAGAAAATCCAGATCTCATTTCAATATTACACAAAAATATACCTTTATCTCTCTATTAATGCCCCCCAAGGAGCGACCAACCTAAATAAAGGAAAGGGAGAATGATTTTTCATGCTGAAATAAAGTGAGGGTGCCTCGTCCTTCCCATATTGATGCAGCAGATTGATGTTGCATGCCTCGGGCAAGCAAAAATACTAGCAGGCAAGTAGAAATACTAACAGGATGCGAAAAATTGGAGAGGAGAAAACAAGGTACTGTTATTCTACTTAAAGACTAAAATATCACATGGTGACTCATACAAGGATCCTTGCATGCACACCATATGGTGTTAGGGTGCAGTCAGAGTAGTTTGGGAAAACTTAGGATACATAAAACAAAAACATTTAATGCTACAAAGTAATGCTAACTTTGAGGCTAGCATTAATCCATCTGAAGAAATGTTATATAGGCCCTCCTAAGTTTTAAACGAAATTCCTTATGTTTTGCCTCGATATGAGGCCAAATAAGGCCTCAAAATTTCTCATTGTTTAAAAAAAATGGTGTGAGTGTTTTATAGGTAGAGAAAAAGTGATCTTGAAATAATTTTTTTGATGTGTGTGCCAAACTAATACTAAAGGAAAAATCAGTTACTAAGAGTCCCTACCAGCCCGAAAGGAAGGGACTAATAAGTTGTTTTCTTTAGACATTGACTAAGTTATTGATATAATGGATTAGAAATGTCTTTAAGAGATTGATTAAATAATATTTAAATTTGGTCATTGAAAACATTCATTCTATTTGGAAGTGGATTGCTTGCATTATTAAGTATTGAATTATTTGAATAATATACTTAAACATTGAACTTTAATATAATTGTACCCTCTTCTAATTGAGAAAAGAAAGGTAGAATTTTTATGATTATATATATAAAAAAACAATTAATAAATGGACTTTTGGTTACATCAAAGGAAGTGATTGATTATGTTCTAGTTGAATGTTATTGAAGGTGATATATGATATTAAAGTTGGGTATTTTGTATTGAAAACTCAATGTGATAATTAGAATCTTAAGGATATGAGGAAGAGTCACTTTTGGCTATCCTCCTTGGTAATTAAGGAAGTTTGTATTTATATCTATCTATATATTATTGAAATGAAGTAGTGTTGCATTGATTGTTAGTTAACTATTGATAATATTGTATTATTGTTGTCAAAGATAACCATGAATCCTTGAATGATTATTAGTGACCTAATCATTGCGGTTTCAAGGTTTTCTTTGATTAAATTGGTAATTGAGCTAAATTTGCTACTTGTTATTTATTCATTAGTTGTGACTGAATTGTTTCAAGTGTAATTGATTTATACATAAGAATAAGTGTTAGTACTATGTATTTGATATTATATAATCATACATAAAATTGTAATGTAAAAGAAGTGATTATTGAAATAAATATTGTACTTGAGTTATTATTATATTATTAACAATATGGAGTTTTTGAGTGGATTATATGCACATGGTCAAATTGATAAGTTATTATTGAAATATAGATTATGTATATTATTGTCTATATATACATATACGAAGAGTGAATCTCAATTGCATATGTAATATTTCATGTTGTTAATTTGATTATTGTATTGATTCAAATAAAAAATATATTCCCACTTCTGCGAGATGCATGCTTTATTTTAAGTTAACATACTAGATGAGAGTTACATATGGTATCAAAGTGTGGTGACATATTCTAGGGAATGTGGATCCAAATTCTTAGTAAAAAAAATTTGAATATATATATATATATATATATATATATATATATATAGAGGAAAGTTGAAATTTTATGTCCACATGTGTAAGGGAATCAATGAAATTTGAAATTTATGTCCACATGTGCAATGGGAAGCCATATTACAAAACATCTACTTTAGCCTAGTCTGCCATCTACGATTAGAAATGATGTTCAAGGAAATGTACTTATGGGTGAATTTATGACAATGATGTAGTCATTTCAAAGAATATCTAATGCTCTGGCTAATATGATGAACCAAGAAGCAAGTGGTGCTTCCATTCTTGGAGAGGGGATAGTAAATAATCATAATGTTAGTGGTCAAGGAGAACTCAAGAATGTTAATTTTCTATAGTTTTGGGGATCCATTGATGAAGAAGTAGCTTGCAGTGCCATATTTTGCTTTAACATTGTTTCATTCATATGATGTTATTATGTGAAGGAATTGTAACTAAAAGAATTACGTGATTGATTGACAAATATTTTTATGGATGGTGTAATCTAGACCTTTGTAACATCCCACTCTTGTGCACACTGAGCGAACTTATTCCTTGAGGACACTTTCTTGCAAGTGATCCATATTATTCTACTGTTGGTCGTTTGATTATGATTATGAGGCATTATGGATATGATTATATGTTATTTTGTGTATTTACATAGACATGTGCTATTGAATGGGCTCTCCTGAGTGTGCAGGACTTTGGACCTCGAGGATGCAGAGGCATCGATGAAACCCCTTGGACTCTGAATCGAGTTAGGGAGTGGACTATTGGGGTTTGATTGTTTTAGGTATGACATATGTACATCTAATTAGATGTTATGATGAGTGATTATTATTGCTAACATGATTTGTTGATGATGCAGGCTGACGATAGCTTGCCGACCAGACTCACATGTGGAGTAGAGGGGTCACACACAAAAACCAGAGACGTTGAGGGGGGGGTGTGGACAACAACCTTGCCACAACCTACTAGCACTCTCTTCGTGGCTTGAACTATAGGTTAACGATTACCTAGTTCGAGAAGACCCACGATGTCATGACGACAAACTGCGATAGTCGCTCATGATGATTCTAAGGGGTGCGCAATAAGGCAGGGGCCTTATTCCTTAGAGGCCCTTAGTCTCCCACAAGATCACTTGGTAGAGTATTAACTCCAGGTTTTTTTTATGTCTAACAAGTCATTCAAGAGGCGAGTGGCCCCCTTGGAGCACGTAGTGCATTTTGAAGGGAACATCACACAAGGAAAACGGAAAGAGGCGAGTGGCACCCTTGGAGCACATAGTGCGTCCTGAAGGGAACATCACGCAAGGAAAATGGAAAGAGGCGAGTGGCACCCTTGGAGAACATAGTGCGTCCTGAAGGGCACATCACACAATGAAAATGGAAAGAGGCGAGTGGCACCCTTAGAGCACGTAGTGCATCCTAAAGGTCACGCCATGCAAAGAAAACATAAAGGGACAAGTGGCACCCTTGGAGAACCTAGTGCGTCCTGAAGGGCACGACGCGGTTCTAACTGGTAAGTGAACAAATCTAGACAACCTTAGAATGAATGATGTGACAAGTAAGAATTAAAAACATTTTTACCTAATAAAAATGTCGCCCAACCTAGTGAAATTAAAATCTAGGTCTAAGTGGCACTTTTGGTCAAAAATAATAATCATAATTAAACATGTGACGAGAAAGGGGTAAGAAATTCAATTAATTTATTAAAATCAAATTATATAGGGGGATTAAAATTTTAAAAGGGAGTTGATTGTTTTTCGACATATGCTAATTAAAATTTATTAATTTAAAACAAAAAGGGAAAAAAGGTAATGTTTCTACACTTGCTAATTTAAGTTTTAGTTAAAAAGGGAAAAGAGGGAAACTTAAAAAAAATATAGGAAACTAAGGGAAAAAGGGGAAACATAAAGAAAAAGGGAAATGTAAGGAAAAACATGAATGACTAAGTTAGTAAGGAATCTTTCCTTTAAGAACTTTCTAATTATGAACTCAACTAGGAATTTAGTAAAGGCGTAAGTTATTTAAAATGTGTAAGGGAATTTGGGGACACCAAGGAGCGATTTTAGGAATGATTTTAGGTGGGTGAGGAAAATAGGAGTAATTAAATAATTAATGAAATTAATTTCTGGTGCAACTAGGGGGATGGGTGACATGTGTATGGGGGAGGTTTTTCTGAAATGATTTAATGAAAAATAAATTAAATGGGAAATTGGGAAAAAAATCACTTAGAAACTCTATAAAAAGGATGGAGGAGGAGTATGGATTGGATATTTTATGTGTAACGTTACACTACAAAATTTTTACCTTGACTGACTTATCTTGTGGGAGTTGGGATACCCAACTCGGGTAATGAGTGGTAGCTCGACCTTGCGAGGTGAGCTGGCTGCTAGATGTTCTTTGGTTTAGTGTGTGTGGCCCCTTTGCAGCTCGGGGGGATCAGGGGGAAGAAGATTACCCTTAGCATTGGATGAGAGGTACCGATGAAGTCACATCATCCGACAAGTGGGAACTAGACAAAGCGTGCATGCGGGACAATGACTCGGAGATGTCACCTTGGGCTATGGTACGCATGCGTTTATTTGAATGTTAGATTATTATTTTTTATGTGCTTTCATTAGTGTACTTCTATTGTGTAAAGAAATGTGATTTACTCAACGTTTTTAATCAAGAATTTAAAGTCATCATAGCTTTATGCTCGCTGCTTTTGAATTGATTTCCTTGGCAACCCGATCCCTCATTACTATGAGTGTTTTGTTTTGTTTTATTTATTATTATGAAGAAATTGTGCTTTATCTTCCATCCTTATCCCTAGATCATCAGTGCATGCCTGAGTAGTCGGCCAAGAGACGAATCGATGGTCGTCACTTCGGTGTTAATAGACCTATAAATTATAACGCCCTGCTCTTCTGTGCATGGATGATGAGCGAAGGATAACATTTTCCCATCCATCTACCCTTATTTATCTCAGCGTTGACTGATTCATGGTTGAACGATTGGTCTTACACTTTCTTGTGATTGATTTCTTCTATGTTTTGGATGGTAAAACTTTGTGTTTTGATTGATGAATCCCAATGCCTTAATCGATAAATCTCAATGTTTTAATATGTTAATGTTTGCGCTTATTTATGTTGTGTCTGCGAAATTACTGTGTCTGCGATTGGATATTTTTTGACAACATCTAATTTATATATTTACTGCCATTATAGATGTTGTTTGGACTACAATTTTGTGGTTTTTTTTACTACCTTCAAAGCCCCTTTCTGCGGCGTGTCGATGAATTTTCTCCATCATTTCGTGCTTCCTTGCATAGTGATTTCATTCTTCTATTATACAACGATTTCATCCTTCTATTGCACATCTATTCCATTCTTCCATTGCACAACTATTTCGTCCTTATTTGCACGACGATTTCACCTTTCTTGCACATTTTATCCGTCACGATTTTAATGGCATAAGCACGGTCCTTAATCCATGATTGTATTGGCATAAATCACAATTTTTTCTCCACAATTTTATTGACACATTGCACAGTTATGCTCCACGATTTATTGGCATAATGCACAATTTTTACACTACCATTATCACTGCAAATCTTATATCTTGTTAGGTAGTAATATATTAATCTTGCTAGACCAACGATTTCTACTATCAGTGTTGGACAGTGTTTTGGCATATCATTATGCAACGAGATTATACTATTGACAATATATATGTAGCAATTTATACTATTGACAGCAAGGGCGTTTTAATATACAACATTAGCATTTTAATTTGATTTGATTGTTTGTGATTCGAATGTAGACAAAGATTTTATTTATATTGAATACTGATGTGTTTGATCATGTTATCATCCTATATATTCAGTTAGATAACAATTATTATACTGATAGACAACATTTATATATTTGGGAGCAAGTTTATATAACAGACCGGTTAATATAGAGCACATTTATATAATGGAAGGACAACGAATGGATTGTTGCGTTTTGGCTGTGCCAAATGTGGTGTTTCTATTGCATAATGGGGGCATATTTACTGTGTAAAGGCGTAGTGTTTCTACTGCGCATTCGGTGGTGTTCTATGGTGTAATAGGTGGTGTTTTAATGAAACAAAATTTCCCCCTTGATTTAGACAGTGTGTTTACTGACTGCGTGTATAACGAGTGTGTTTATATAGACTGCTTATATAATGACTGCGTTGACTACATGTATATTTAAGGACGGGGTATGACTGCGTTTCGATGGGGTGGATGTGCACGCCATGTCTTTATTATTATTGGGTGTTGTTCACAAATGTTTTGCTTATACAATTATTATTGGGTGTTGTTCACAATTGTTTTACTTATAGTCTAAACATTCTACTAACTATTTTTTGGGAGCTTTTATCCTAAATTCAATAACAAATTATTAGATTGTAGATTTAGGTTTATATTTTTGGGATGAAGATGGATAATTAAGTTTGACTGTGTGTGGTTTTTGTTATTGGAATCCCCCTTTTTTAAAGTTATTGAAATTGGATGATGTGACATCCCCAAAAAAGTAAACTATCCTTGAATTCAAAAATTGTTGAAAAAATTATTCCGTTTTAGGTAAATTCGAATTTGGAAAATTTTTGCCATTTACGACAATTTTGAATTTTGAATTTGGTAAATTGCAATTAATTATTATAACTGTTGGGCAGAGATCTGATTTGACCCAACTAACTATTTGACTATGACACTTGTATGAAAAAGGAATATTTTATATTTATTGCAGGAGGACAAATGGAACAGCCATGTTAAAATCAGCTGACCATGACTCCATGAGTAGGGAACATGTTGGAACTACCTCAGGACTGATTGTTACAAGTGGACTATCAGGGATTTGGCCATTGACAACCCCTGAAAATCAGGGATTTAGAAAGATGCGAAAATTCCCAAGAGAGGGAAAAAACCTAGGACGCTGCCTAGTATGCGGGGAAAGAGACTACGGGTTTTATTTCTGTTATGAACACTACTGATTGAGTGTGAGGCAAGACAAGACTGCTGAAATGGAAAGACATTGCTGAGGAGGAGGTTCCAAGTTCGCCCTCATGGGTTCATGGTCAAGCTAGGGGGTGAATCGGTAAAATAGTTTGGCTGCCCTATTCTATGGTTGGGAGGAGCGTGGCTATTCCTTTTGTCTTCCAACGAGCTGTTTCAGATATGCAATCTTCCCTTCTTTGATTGAGTGATTACATCTCATTTTTGTAATGCATTTGTTTGAATGACCGTATATCTACTGTAGTGTTTTGAGCTGTATCTAAATTGAATTATTTCTATCTCTGTGGAGGGAAATAGTTACAGATGTAGCGTAATCATTAAAGTATGTATGGATACAATAACCTGAGAGAAAAATGTTTGATTATATGAATATGTGCAGTCCAGATTCCTACATAATAGTTTATAAATCATTTTTTGAAATCATTCCTGGGCAACCCTTTATGATTGAATTAGAATCTGTACAAAAGTGAGAAATTATTTGATTTCCTCAGGTAGAATAATCAAATGGATTTGTGTGATTAAATTCTGGAATTAACTTATGTTCTATGATGGGATTTCCGTTATAACAGAGGTATTTCCTGTACATCGAAATTTCTGGTGTAAAACATCTAGGCATGAACAGATTGAAACTAGTATATATATATGAAGTAAGTATTTTCGGCAAGTGCAAATTCAGGCTCATAATTGCAATCTGGACGCTATCTACCACTTCGTGTAGATTTAATCCACTCGGAGTCAATAAATTCCATGATAGGTCTGTAATAAGTATATATATAATTACTATTGGTAGGCATGATAATGAAATACAGAATCTAATGTCTACATAAACAAATACATATATATAACTATATGTATGTATGCATTCATAAGAAATTTCTTTGATACTCCGAATATGATAAATCTCTGACAGACACACAACCATAACTATAATTCAATTGCATAAGAGTTGGAATACTCTAGTTAAAGCAACAACCGATATACTTCATTCAATTTAAATCGAATACAGTAGGCCAAAAGATACCAGTAAATCCATTGTTAAACTATGGAAAACTCTTTCCTTTCTATGACGGGATAGACCAATGGTATAGAATAGAGTCGAGTTGCATAAATAATGAGTACAACGTTCAAATTTAAAAGACAAAATTACTTTGACACAGATTAACTTTTCGAGTGAATTCGAATAGGCTGTCTTTCAATAATTAAGGAAAAGAAGTATATTACATAGTTGACCAGACTCTTTAATTATTTACAGACTCAATACTTATACAGGAACTGGCATTATGCCATTAATGGAAGAACGACCCTAAGGGATTACTCCAACAAGCGTTACAGTAGACACAAAACTAGTTACAATAGAGCTAGTTGGATAATGATCTCCTTAGATGAGGATAGAACCTGTAGAGTTAGCTGAGGCGTGAGAGGTTCGGAACCCGAATACCTTTTGCGCAAGAGGAAGTGATGGGTATCCGAGACTTGTGTAGACAGATACCCTGCAAGTAATCAAATCCGGTATACATTAGTCTTTATTCGAGAAATAAGTATCCAAGAAAAGTAGATTGCAATAAGACTATAAAAGTTAAACCGAGGTTTCCCTTTCAGGAAGATACTTATCTTGTTGATGCATGGGTTCAAATCCTTGACCCATCGCCTGCTATTTGTTTAGATGTTTGGGCCGAGGGAGGATGATGCAGTACCATCTCTGATGGGTCCTCGCATCGACAAGGCCCATCATCAGTGACAATAACAAGTTTTATAACAAAATCCTTAACTTGAAAATAGTGCAAACTTTGCCATAAGAGGAAATCGATGTAATATTATAGACTTTTCACACAACATATGGACACGATTAAAGAGTTAAGTCTAAATAAGTTCTTAACCAAAAATGTAATGAATAAATATACAAAATCAATAGTAAGAGCAGAGTCATCGCACTATGGTGTTCAAAGGACAAAAATAAATCACTGCTCGTCAAGATGACATGGCTTCATGACACACACAGAAAGCTTATTCTATAGGACTCCCAGTAAACTTATTCAAGGTACTACGGAAACAAGAGATGCCAATGGTAATAGAAGGACAATCCGATGGTCTGGTAAATCTACAGGATGGTGACTCCATCCATTTCAGGGGAGATAAATAAAAGAAATATAACATATTACCTACCAAACAAAAAGAGTCGACATCTTTGATTTATACACAGAACCAACCTATCTCCACAAGATTATTGAGGAAGAACGATAATAAGAATAACGAAAAACAAGCTGGTATATATACTATGACTCAGGAACCAAGGTGCATCACTTATTGGAGGAGAGGCATATGCTTCGAACAAACCTAACTCCGAAAGACTCCAGTGGATACTATAGATGGATCCCAAACGCCTAACCAAGAATGGATATCGACAACCCCAAGGAGGAAATCATTTTCCCAGGACAACGGGGTGAATTTTCGAAAATTTTGTAGCAAAAATTGCCGCAAGGAAGAACACAAAAGACAAAATGGAAACACTACAGAAACTGATGGAACAACATAACACTTAACATTATTTCCAAATATTTACATCTCCTTGTTGTTTATCTATCTCGGTAATGTGTTTAAAGAACTTACCAGTGCCTAGGGCCACGCCGATAGTTACACCTTGGAGCAACCGCCTTCACTCACAACAGTCTTTGCATCTGAAATTGGGGTATGCCTAACCTCTTCGTGAAAACTCAAGAATGACAAAGCGGTAAACCTATTCTAACCCTAAGAGACACCTTGTCGCCTCGTAGTAAATGTAGGACGGATTTCCATGTGACAATGGCAGAGTGAATATGACACCTTGGGTATGGAGCCAATAACTACAAAGGAATTCGTAGGATGGCCTTAAATGAAGTTACAGAACTTTAAATTTTATGACAGTAATCCATCTCATCCACTTAAAGAAGGTTTCGATGGGACATTGTCACGACTCGAGTTAAACCATTTTTCACCCTCTCTGTAAATCCGAGACAACAGTTAGATCCTAGCTGTCAACATCCCACTGCCCTTTGGATCTCATACTTTCATTCAATCAACCACCGATTCTAAAGAACTACAAAATAACTAGGACTTGTTAGTTAGGTTAGTTGTTTGGTGTAAGAGAAAACCTGACCCCCATGTCTATTGCGATTAAGAACTAATTAAGGCTTCCTGCCATAACACCACATGTGGATATGTGCGTGAACTTGAAGTCTTTTGTTATTTTAAAAATGAGTTACATCATGTACTGTGAAACTAGTCTTATATGTGTAGCCTATAGGTATACGTAAAGGGTTTTACCAATAATCTGGGGAACCTTTCCTCATAACCTTATGCATGTCATGAATAGGAAATCTTGTGGTATGTAGATAACTAAGAGTTTGTATCAAGGAATTTATAATATAACTTTAAAGTAAAGTTGTATTACAAAATTTCCTAACCAAACGACAACAAAGTTGCATGACTAGAACCCCTTTTCCACCAAGAAACTGTTTAAACGAAAAAAATAAAAAAAATTGTCGTAAATATGAGGATCATTACATATGGTATCAGAGAAAAGTTTACAACACTGGGCCTTGAACAGGGCCACATTAAATTCTTGGCATATATTTTTACTTATGACAAACTAATAAACCTTCATTGTTACAAACAAAAAACCTTTTCTGTTTTGTGTTAATCATGGCAGCACAGTATGACGGGGAAATCAGAATCGATGGAAATCTTGAACAAAGACTTCCTGAAAATCAGAGAAAGAATAGTGATGGAGGCTCACCTACTGAAGTAATGGAAACAATGAGGAATCTCATCGTCGAACTGCAGGTTTTCAAAGCCGACAATGAAAAACTGAAGAAAGCTCAACAGGAACAATAGGAAATAATTGAAGTCCTGTTGTGCCGTATAGTGACGAAGAAAATCCAAAAGGATGATAATAACGATGAATAAGTTAGCAAGAGGGCTTCCAAGAACTCTGGAATTGAAACAAAAAAAGGAGATAGTTCGTCTGAAGGTACACCTTCACCTGAGGATAAAACAAAAATAGACAGAAAGAGAAAACAAGTAGGCCACCTTGAAGGAGAATTCAAGAAAATTAAACTAGCTACCTTTGATGGAGAATCCAGAACAGGAGAAGAAGTTGAGGCATGGTTATTGGACATCAAAAAATACTTCCAGATATATAACTACTCCAACAATATGAAGGTCAGAATGGCCATATACAATCTGAAAGCGAAGGCCAGTATTTGGTTCCAGGACCTGAAATTGGCCAAGGGCCTAAAGGAGAAACAGATGGAATGGTTTGAATTTAAGACATATTTCAAGAAACAATACCTATCTGAAAGATACTATGAAAGGAAAACAAAATAATTTTACGAGTTAAGACTTGGACAAATGAAAATGGAGGACCTTATAAATAAATTCCTGGAATTACTAAGGTTTGTACCTTACATTCGGGAGGATAAGGTGAAAATCCAGCGATTCTTAAGTTGTTTACCATAGTCCTACAGGGCAAAATTGAGTTCGACAACCCCAATTACTTGAGTGAAGTATTTAGGAAAGCACAAATGTGCTACGACCAGTACAAACAATGAGCAGAGTTTCCCAAAGCCTGGAAGGATAAGAAACAAGATCGAATGAACCAGCGGAAGAAGGGATACTAGCCAACTCCTTATCGGAATGCAACAAAAAGATTTATGAGAAAATATTTTCACTCCAACCATCTGAATATGCAAGGCAACGGTAAATCGGTAAATCTGGGAACGAAGAAGTTTGGGGACAACCCCCACGAACCGTTAAAGTGCTGGGAATGTGGAGAACCTCACCTAAGGAGGAACTGTCCACGTTTAATTTCAACAAACAAAATTGTTGTTCATAACTTGCAGGAAGCCTCGACGGTGGGTGATGTGGGCAGAAGCTTGCATCGGATAAATACAACCATAGATGGTCGACAAGATGACCACCAGTCCTCTGTGTTAGAAATCGAAGGTAAAATCAATAACACTCAAATTTACGACATAAGCAAGACACATTTTTGAACAAGATATGGACATTACGAATTTGTGGTCATACCTTTTGGATTCACTAATGCACTAGCCACATTCATGTGCCTAATGAATAGTATTTTTAGTCAATACTTGGACAAATTCGTGCTAGTTTTTATTGACGATATTCTAGTATATTCAAAAATAGAAGAAGAACACGAATAACACTTAAGAATCATCCTACAAACTTTGAGGAAGCACCAACTGTATGCTAAATTCGATAAGTGTGTTTTTTATCAGAAGAAGATACAATACCTAGGACATGTAATTTCTGTAGAGGGAATTGCAGTCGACCCTGAGAAAGTAAGAGCCATTATGGAATGGCCGGTACCGAAGGATGTAGCGGACATCCGATCATTCATGGGAATCACCGAATATTATCGTAGATTTATAGATGGTTTTTCCAAAATAGCCTACCCCATCACATCGTTACAAAAGAAAGGGACCAATTTTAACTGGTCACAAAAGTGCCAAGATAGTTTTAATAAGTTGAAGGAATTATTAACGACCGCACACATTTTAAAGGTAGCAGACCCAGATAAAGACTTTATGATCTGTGTCGATGTGAGTAAATAAGGACTAGGTGGTGTCCTAACTCAAGAAGGACATGTTATTTTCTATGAGTCCCAGAAGTTAAAGGAACATGAGCGAAACTACATCACTCATGATTTAGAATTGGTAGCAGTAATACACGCCTTAAAAATGTGGCAAGACTACATAATGCGCATAAAGTTTCTACTATTGACAGATAATAATGGGGTGAAATACATGTTTAACCAACCAGATCTTAATCCAAGGCAAGCAAGGTGGCTAGCCTTTTTGAGTGAATTCGACTTTGAGGTAAGACATATCAAAGGTAAGGAAAATAAGGTAGCAGATGCTTTGAGCAGAAGAGTCCACAGGATATTTGAGATAAACGTCAGCAGGGAATAAAGCGATTTGGAACAGAGAATAAGGACGACAGGTATTAATGACGAAATTTACACTAAGTTAGTGGCAGAATTACAAGACACTACAACAAACTCAGACAAACCAGACCTGAGTATCGATAAAAATGTGTTACTACGATTTAAAAACAGGTTTTACACACCCAATTCGACAGAGTTAAAGATAATAGTTCTGGATGAAGTGCATAAGAAACCGTATTCTGGTCATCCAAGATACCAGAAAACGATAACAACACTCGAGAAAATTTTCTATTGGCCTAATATGAAGGGAAAAACAACAGAATACTTGGCTATGTGCCAAGATTGTCAGCAGGTAAAGGCTGAACACTAGCATCCAGCTGGCCTATTACAACCATTACTAGTACCAGAATGGAAATGGGAGACCATATCACTGGACTTTATTATAGCTTTTCCCAAAATGAAGAAACATAATGACTCTATCATGGTTGTAATCGATAAAATCAGTAAGTCTGCACACTTTATTCCAGTAAAGTCTACTTTTAAAGCTATAAACATTGCTGAAATATTTATGAAATAAATTTTTAGATTGCATGGTATTCCTAAAATGGTGATTTCAGATAGAGACGTAAAATTCACATCCGCTTTTTGGAAGGAATTTTTTGCAAGGCTAAATAACGATTTGAACTTCATTATGAGCTATCATCCACAAACGGATGGACAAACCAAAAGGACAAACCAAATTGTAGAAGATATGMTTCGCATGTACGTAAGAACAAAACTGAGCAAATGGGAAGACTATCTACACTTGGTAGAATTTGCATATAACAATGGGTACCAAACTTCGGCTAAGCTAAGCCCCTTCGAAGAACTGTATGACATAAATTGTATGAATCCAATTAGTTCGGACAACTCGACTGATAGACTTATGGTTGGACCAGAGATGATCCAAGAAATGGAAAATATGGTAAGAAAGGTACAACGAAACTTAAAAGAGGCACAGGACAAACATAAGATTTATGCGGACCAGAAAAGAAGACACTTGGAGTTTCAAGTGGGGAATCATGTTTACTTAAAAGTCAAAGCCCAAAAAAGTTCACTAAAACTCGGGAACTGTTCCAAGTTGGCACCCAGGTTTTATAGGCCCTTCAAGATACTAGCTCGAATTGGACCCGTAGCATACCAACTTGCACTTCCAGCTAATCTAAAAATTCATAATGTATTTCATGTTTCTTTATTGAAAAAATATGTTCATGACCCTACTCATATGATTGATCGGAACTTGGTGCAGGTGGAACCAGAAGGCGAGTTCTAGGCGGAACCCCTACATATTATGGACCAGAGATAAATAACACTTCAGAACCTCGTCGTTGTTCAGGTAAAGGTGCAATGGAAGCACTTTAGTCCTGAGGAGGCCACTTGGGAGTTGGAGGGAGAATTGTGAAAATCTCATCCAATCCTGTTCCAAGAAAGGAACGAACACTGAAGACAATGTTTTATTGAAGGGGGAAAGGATGTGACATCCCCCAAAAAATAAACTATCCTTGAATTCAAAAATTGTTGAAAAAAATATTTTGTTTTAGGTAAATTCAAATTTGGAATTTTTTTTTCCATTTATGGAAATTTCGAATTTCGAATTTGGTAAATTGTAATTAGTTATTATGACTGTTGGGAAGAGATCTGATTTGACCCAACTAACTTTTTGACTATGACACTTGTATGAAAACAAAATATTTTATATTTATTGCAGGAGGACAAATGGAACAACCATGTTAAAATCAACTGACCATGACTCCATGAGTGGGGAACATGTTGGAACTACCTCACGACTGATTGTTACAAGTGGCAAATCAGGGATTTGGCCATTGGTAGCCCCTGAAAATCAAGGATTTAGAAAGATGCAAAAATTCCCAAGAGAGGGAAAAGACCTAGGCAAAAATGATTGTTTTGATAAATAGCATATGTGAGGAGGCAGGACGCTGCCTAGTATGCGGGGAAAGAGACTATGGGTTTTATTGTTGTTATGAACACTACTGATTGAGTGTGAGGCAAGACGACACTGTTGAAATGGAAAGACGTTGCTGAGGAGGAGGTTCCAAGTTCTCCCTCATGGGTTCATGGTCAGGCGAGGGGGTGAATCAGACAAGTAGTTTGGCTACCCTATTCTACGGTTGGGAGGAACGTGGTTGTTCCTTTTTTCTTCCAGCGAGATGTTTCAGATATACAATCTTCCCTTCTCTGATTGAGTGATTACATCTAATTGTTGTAATGCATCTGTTTGATTGACCGTATATCTACTGTAATGTTTTGAGATGTATCTAAATTGAATTATTTCTACTGATTGACCGTATATCTACTGTAATTCCGTGGAGGGAATTAGTTACAGATGTAGCGTAATCGTTAAAGTCTGTATGGATACAATAACTTGAGAGAAAATTGTTCGATTATATGAATATGTGTTGTCTAGATTCCTACAGAATAGTTTATAAATCATTTTTCTGAAATCATTCCCGGGCAGCCCTTTATGATTGAATTAGAATCTATACGAAAGTTAGAAATTATTTGATTTCCTCCTAGAATAATCAAATGGATTTGTGTGATTAAATTCTGGAAGTAAC
Source organism: Picea sitchensis (assembly GCA_010110895.2). Lineage (NCBI taxonomy): Eukaryota > Viridiplantae > Streptophyta > Pinopsida > Pinales > Pinaceae > Picea > Picea sitchensis. The sequence continues at coordinate 109,196 of SNQJ01S0013660.1, read as the reverse complement.
TTCTGTTCTGTGATGGGATTTCCATTATAATAGAGGTATTTCCTATACATCGAAATTTCTGGTGTAAAACATCTCGGCATGAACAGATTGAAACTAGTCTATATATATGAAGTAAGTATTTTCGGCAAGTGCAAATGCAGGCTCATAATTGCAATATGGACACTATATACCACTTCGTGTAGATTTAAGCCACTCCGAGTCAATAAAATTCCATGATAGGTCTGTAAAAAGTATATATCTAATTACTATTGCTAGGCATGATAATGAAATACAGAATCTAATGTCTACATAAACAAATACGTATATAACTATATGTATGTATGTATTCATAAGAAATTTCTCTGATACTCCGAATATGATAAATCTCTGACAAACACACAATCATAACTATAATTCAATTGCATAAGAGTTGGAATACTCTAGTTAAAGCAACAACTGATATACTTCATTCAATTTAAATCGAATACAATAGGCCAAAAGATACCAGTAAATCCATTGTTAAACTATGGAAAATTCTTTCCTTTCTATGATGGGATAGATCAATGGTATAGAATAGATTCAAGTTGCATAAATAATGAGTACAACGTTCAAATTTAAAAGACATAATTACTTTGACACAGATTAACTCTTCGAGTGAATTCGAATAGGCTGTCTTTCAATAATTAAAGAAAAGAAGTATATTACATAGCTAACCAGACTCTTTAATTATTTACAGACTCAATACTTATACAGGAAATGGCGTTATGCCATTAATGGAAGAACGATCCCAAGGGATTACTCCAACAAGCATTACAGTAGACACAAAACTAGTTACAATAGAGCTAGTTGAATCATGATCTCCTTAGACGGTGGTAGAACCTGTAGAATTAGCCGAGGTGTGAGAGGTTCAGAACCCGAATACCTTTTGCGCAGGAGGCGGTGATGGGTATCCAAGACTTGTGTGGACGGAGACCCTGCAAGTAATCAAATCCAGTAAACATTAGTCTTTATTCGAGAAATAAGTATCCAATAAAAGTAGATTGCAATAAGACTATAAAATTTAAGTCGAGGTTTCCCTTTCAGGAAGATACTTATCTTGTTGATGCATGGGTTTGAATCCTTTCCCCATCATTTGCTATCTGTTTAGATGTTCCGGCCGAGGGAGGAGGATGCAGTACCATCTCTGATGGGTCCTCACATCAACAAGGCCAATCATCAGTGACAATAACAAGTTTTATAACGAAACCCTTAACTTGAAAACAATGCAAAATTTTCCATAAGAGGAAATCGAAGTAATATTATAGACTTTTCACACATCATATGGACACGATTAAAGAGTTACGTCTAAATCAGTTCTGAACCGAAACCGCAACAAATAAATATACAAAATAAATAGTAAGAGCAGAGTCATCTCTCTATGGTGTTCAAAGGATGAAAATAAATCACCGCTTGTCAAGATGACATGGCTTCGTGACACAAACGAAAATATTATGCTACAGGACTCCCAGTAAAATTATTCAATGTATTACAGAAACAAGAGATGCCAATGGTAATAGAAGGACCAATCGAGGGTTTGGTAAATCTACAGGATGGTGACTCCATCCATTTAAGGGGAGATAAATAAAAGAAATATAACATATTACCTACCAAACAGAAAGAGTCGACCTCTTTGATTTATACAAAGAACCAACCTATATCCGCAATATTATTGAGAAAGAATGATAATAAGAATAACAAAAACAAGCTAGTATATATACTATGACTTAGGAACCAAGGCTCATCACTTATTGGAGGAGAGGCTTATTCTTCGAACAAACCTAACTCTGAAAGACTCCGGTGGCTACTACAGAGGGATCCCAAACGCCTAACCAAGAATGGATATCATCAATCCCAAGGAGTAAATAATTTTCCTAGGACAACGGGGCGAATTTTTGAAAGTTTTGCAGAAAAAATTTCCACAAGGAAGAACACAACAGACAAAAGGGAAACACTACAGAAACTGACAGAACAAAAGAACACCTAACATTATTTCCGAATATTTACATCTCCTTGTTGTTTATCTATCTCAATATTGTGTTTAAAGAACTTACCAGGGCCTAGGGCCGTGCCGGTAGTTACACCCTGGAGAAACCACCTTCACTCACAATAGTATTCACCTATGAAATTAGGGTATGCCAAACCTCTTCATGAAAACTCAGGAATGACAAAGCGGTAAACCTATTCTAACCCTAAGCGGTGCCTTGTCGCCTCGTAGTAAATGTAGGATGGATTTCCATGTGACAATGGCAGAGTGAATATGACACCTTGGGTATATTGCTAGTAACTACAAAGGAATTCGTAGGACCTTAAATGAAGTTACAGAACTTTAAATTTTATGACAATAATCCATCTCGTCCACTTAAAGAAGGTTTCTATGGGACATCATCAGGACTCGAGTTAAACCATTTTTCACGCTCTGTGTAAATCTGAGACAACAGTTAGATCTTAGCTGTCAACATCCCACTGGCCTTTGGATCTCATACTTTCATTCAATCAACCACCGATTCTAAAGAACTACAAAATAACCAGGATTTGGTAGTTAGGTTAGTTGTCTGGTGTAAGAGAAAACCCGACCCCCTTGTCTATTACAATTAAGAACTAATTAAGGTTTCCTGCAATAACACCACAGGTGGATATGTGCACAAACTTGAAGTCTTGTGTTATTTTAAAAATGAGTTACATCATGTACTGTGAAACTAGTCTTATATGTGTAGCCTATAGGTATATGTAAGGGGGTTTACCAATAATATGGGGAACCTTTCCTCATAACCTTCTACGCATGTCACTAATAGGAAATCTTGTGGTATGTAGATAACTAAGAGTTTGTATCAAGGACTTTATAATAGAACATTAAAGTAAAGTTGTATTATAGAATTTCCTAACCAATCGACAACAGAGTTGCATGACTAGAACCCCTTTTCCACCAAGAAACTGTTTAAACAAAAAGAAAAGAAAATTTGTCGTAAATACGAGGATCATTACATATGATATATAAATTTAGAGTTTTTATCCATTTAAAATTTTATATTTTTGACAACCCACATATATAATGAATGTGTTTTTATATCTGTTATCCCCAATATAGTTGCCAAAGAGTTTTTATAGTTGCCAGTGAGTTTTGTTATCCCCAATATAGTTACACACTTTAATAGACACCAATAGCCTAGTCATGCACAGTTCATGTAGATCTCAATGATGAAACAATGGCCACCTCATTATCAACACTATTAAATAAGGAAAAGTTATTGAAGGAGTCTCATTTTTATTTTGCAACTCTTAAGAAAATTTGTTTCACAAAAATCTCCCTTTTAATTACAAGTTCAGGTATAATGAGTTGTTTAAAATCCAATTAAATAGTTTCATGTAAAATAATAAATAGTTTACGTATTTTTATTTATAATAGTGTTGAGTGATAAAAACTACATAGTTGAAATTCTGGTCAATAACATAACCAGTATTTTATTTCATAATTACAGAAAATTAATTACTGAGACCTATAGAAACAATTAAACTCTTGCTTCTTTTTATTTCCACACATTGTAATTTTATATTTGCACGTTTCTAAGGAACAATCATGGACAAGTGAGTGTTGGCAACTTACAATTTGAATATCGAGACATTAATGAATATGGACAAACAATTATGTATTACGCTTACACCTCCTTGATTATATTATTAAATTACTTTAAAAAAATCAAGATAATTGTAGAAGAATTGATCCATATTGTTAACATTGGATAGAGACATAATTAGTAGATAGAAACATCACGTATTTAGAAAACAATAATATAGTCAGCATTGTCAAATAGTTGATAATTAGCATAGATCATTTTTTAATGTTAAGTAGATCACTTTTTAATGGACATTGTATTTTATTGACAAGCGTGTTTTTGGTTTTGTTGAGCGCATTTATTAATTCACCTCTATGATAATGTTTGTGATAATGATAACATTTGTAATAGTTCACTCCTTCTCCCTTAGACATCATTCTTAACGGATATTGGGTTATGATTGGTGGCGAAGTCGTTTAATAGCTTGTGCAATTTAATTTGAGTGATGTCATCTTGTGCCTTGTCGACTTTTTGCTTGGGTGCGTGGGTATAGTCTTTTGGTCAGTTAATTTGGTCTCCGGGCCCATTGGATTTTTCTTGGGTCATTGGTCTAGTTATGTTATGTTGCACCATGGTTACTATCACGCCTCTTACCTGATGATGGCATGATTCCTAAAGAGGGGATCATCACGCCCCCTGACGGAAAGAGGTGAAGGATAACCTGAACGGAGTCTGTGCTTCTCGATGTGGGCATTGTTCATCGTAATTGATGTTGACACTTGATTGTAATGCCTTAACACATTTTTTTTTGTTCGTCGTAGAGGTTTCTAGTTCCTAGTCGTATAAGCCACTATGTCGAGTGGTTGATGTTGTCCTCTAGATTGTAGGAATTGTATTTCTTTTGTCGGGTGGGTAGTCGTCTCTACATGTCTATTGTTTATCGCATGTTCATCCAATTGCATGATGTGATAGTGTGTTGAGTCATTGTTGTCTGTTGCCTGATCTACGTGGGTGGTGTTCGTCGTCAAGTCGTGTTGTTAAACTGTCGTCATTGTTGTCTTCTTGCCAAAAAAAAAAAATGCACTTGCTTGCATCGCTTGTAGACGTAATGATGGGGTCGTTACATATAGTATCAAAGTAGGTTCAACCATATGACTGTGGATCGCCATGCTTTCCACTACAGTAAACCATTGAGTAATAACCTAGCGCTATTTAAAACATTAACATGTCCATGCGGTGATCTCGTTTAGAGGACGCCTCAGAGGTTCACAGCGTGGTGTCGTGGAAGGAGGTGTGATGCCTTCAGAAGTGCTCATGTCCTCATAATCTAACCCCAAAGGGGGAAGAACAATCCCTTGGACTGGATTCGATTTTTGTAAGGGATGAAGATGGTCTCACAAGGTCTTTCCAGAGATTGTCAGAGGCTTTGATTCACCACCTGTACTAATGAAGCCATGGCACCCATACACCTAAGGGTCCACATCATGCCCAATCAGTACCGTTATTATTCACTGAGAACTCGAGAGGGATGAATTCTCAAGTCTAGGAGTGTCACAGATAGCTCGACCATCAAGGCATGGCTGGAGAGAAAGGCATAGTGCTTTGCTTCATGATTACGACCCCCAACACGAAGGTCCATATGGAGGTCTTCAACTGAAGGGGAGCGCTCTTCTATGGAAGAATATGCTCCTACCGTGTTTGAACATGGCCATCGAAGATGTGTCATGGAAAATGTTCGAGGAATGGTTCCAGGAGAGGTATCCTTCTGAGGAATTCGTTGAGTGTCAGCTCAACGAGTTCAACGCCTTGTGACAGGTTGACCGCAT
>SNQJ01S0013660.1:58188-87000 GCA_010110895.2 Picea sitchensis | reverse complement strand
TGTGAAAATGAGGATAATAATGCCTCATACGTTGCACGATGTTGTCGAGAAGGTCCTCATAGCTGAGGAAGAGCTCATTTGTGAGGGTTAAAGAGGGAATCTTGCGAGATCGAGGGAACAATTGACATCTGGTGCACAACAACATCATACGCTAGCTAGACATCCATCAGGCTATTGAGGCACTTCGAGAGGATCCATGTTCACAACACCACGATGACTGACACCTCAACAATGAACACCATACTGAGGACCACATCACCAACAACAAAATTGTCCGCAACAACAATAGTTTAGGCCTGTTTAGCAGAACAAACCAAGGTTCCAGGCTGTTGTGTCATCAAATTCTACTTCGGGGGACCAGGAGTACTGGATTGAAGACCGAATGTTGGACATGTGGTGAGCCACATTACCAGCGTCACTGCCCAATTGAGAGGGCCAAAGCAGCTAGATTAGCCAGACACACTATAGTACGAGATTTGGGAAAGGCCCATCGGATTCATGCATCAGTGAATAAACTTCGGGAAGAGCACCAGTCTACTGTGCTCAATATGTCAGGTACCATCACTGACCAAACCTTTAGTATTTTGATATATCCAGGTGTTATAGAGAGCTTTATTTCTGGTGCAACGCTAAAAAGAATTAAGGTAAAGGTATTCGAACAAGAAGAGTTTATCTATGTGGAAATGGCTTCGGAAGACAAGAAAAAGGTTGGAGGAAAGGTTACAGACTATAGCCTTAACCTCGAATATTTTTTCATGAAGGCCAACCTGTACGTCACGATCTTAGGATCTTATGATGTAGTGATCGATATGGAGTGGATGGAATCGCATGATGCGATACTCGACTGTAATATGAAATGGTTAAGTTTGATCGACGAAGAGGGACAAATACGAGTGATTGTTGGAAGAAACTAGTGAGTTTCCCTAAGGTTCATCTCTTCCCTATAGATATGAAAGAGTATGTGCAAGGGATGCAAGATATATGCAATCTTAGTGCTAAGTGACAAGGGCATGGCAGAGGGATGGGAAAACCTTCTAGTAGTATGAGAGTTTGCAAACGTATTCCCAAAAGAGTTACCAGGTTCTCCGCCTGAAAGGGAATTGGAATTTTCCATCGACTTAAAACCTGGAACTGAACCGATAGCCAGGACACCTTATCGAATGTCGACCCCTGAGTTATAGGAATTGAAAATGAAATTGAAGGAGTTGATGTACCTAGGACCTATATGTCCAAGTGTGTCACCTTGTGGTGCACCTATTATTTTCATACAGTAGAAGGATGGGTTATGGAGACTCTACATTGACTACTGTCAATTGAATAAGGAAATGATCAAGAACCAGTATTTTTTGCCGAGAATAGATGATTTGTTTGGTGAAATGAAAGGTGTGATGGTGTTTTCGAAGATGGACTTGAGATCAGGATATCACCAGTTATAGATCAAGGAGGAAGACATTCTTAATACCACATTCAAAATGAGGCTTGGGCATTTTCGAGTTTACCATGTCACCGTTTGGACTGACAAATGCCCCAGGGGTGTTCATGAGCTTGAATAATCAGGTGTTTCACGAATACTTGGACAAGTGTTTTCAAGTATTCATTGGTGACATTTTGATATATTCTCAAACGATGGAAGAACATGATGAAAATTTTCACTTGGTACTACAATTCTTACAAGAGAACAATTTATACGATAAACTATCGAAATGCTCTTTTTATCAATCGAGGATTCATTATTTAGGGAATGTTATCTCCGACGAAGGTATTGTTGTGGATCTAGCGAAGGTAGAGGCTATTATGGAATGGCCTGCGTCGATGAATGTACCTGAATTACGTAGCTTCATGGGTTTAGCGAGATATTATCAACGATTCATCGAAGGTTTTTTGAAGATAGAAAATCCGATTATGGAATTGTAGAAGAAAAACAAGAAGTTTGTATGGACAGAGAAATGCACGGAAGGATATCAAAGGCTCAAGGAGTTGTTGATGACAATGCTGATACTAAAATTCCCTGACATGGACGAGGAATTCTTGGTATGCACAGACACATCCAAGGAAGTCTTAGGCGGAGTCTTGATGCAAGACAATCGAGTGATCGCTTACATCTCAAGGAAGTTAAGAAAGCATGAGAAGAACTATAGGACACATGATTTGGAGTTATTTGCGATTGTGTATGCCTTGAGAGCTGTTGATTATTGTATGCTTTGAAGGTTTGGAGAAACTACCTCATTGGATGGAAATTTGAGCTAAAAACAGACCACAATGGTTTGAAACATTTTACATGAAGTGGCTTGAACGTGCAACAAAGGCATTGGTTGAAACTTCTTAGCTGATGCGATTTTGAGATTACCTACATAAAGGAACAATGAACCAACAAGGTGGAAGATGAGTTTAGTTGGAACCATTACATGTTACCATTAATTACCTCTTCAAAGAATTTTTCATGAAAATATTCTAACTATCTAGTGCGACGATGATTGGGATACAAAGAGGTTAAGGAAAATATCTATCAAGACACCATGTTGGTACCAAAATTTGAGGATTTACTATGGAAAACGACAGATTAATGAGGTTTAATAACTGGATTTACATATCTCCTAATGATGAGTGTAGAAGTTTGATCTTAACCGAAGCTCATAGAGCAGTGTACAAGGCTCATCCAAGAGTCACAAAGATGAGGGTGAGAGATTAAACCCTTATTCTTCTAGAAGAAATGAGAGGGACATAGTTAGTTACATTGTGAGATGTCTATAATGTTAGAAAGTGAAGGAAATTTGAACATAGACATACAACTCGATTACTACAAACACAAGCTATTCGAAATCAAAATGGGAGGTCATTTGATGGACTTTATCGTTGGAATGCCACTCATGACAAAGAGCCGACTAGGTTTTGTGGTAGTTGACAGCAGTGATAGAAGAGTGCACGGCTGTTCTTTGTCGTAGAATGTATCACAGACCATACATAGCTAGATTTTTTTATCCTTGAGATGAGTGTATTGCATGGAATGCACAAGAGGGTCATATGATGGGGATCGATGTTCCCGCGGGATGATTTGGACTAGTTTCCAAAGGGCCTTGGGAACCCAACTGAACTATAGTACAGCTTATACTGGGAGGCAGATGGGTAGATAGAAGAACAAATAAATGCAGGAAGACGTGTTGCGCGTGTACGTGATGGGCCAACAAAAAGCGTTGGGAGGAGTTCTTACCACTGGTAGAGTTGCATACAACAAAAAATATCAAAGCACCATTAATATTCCTTTGAGATGGGATCATTTGGAGGGATATGGTGTAATGTACCTCTAATTGCAAAAAAAATTCGTTGTGGTCATAAATTCTCAAATTAAAGACATATTTAACTCTAATCTTGCTACAAGGAGATTAAGCACTTCTTCTTCCCACATTAATACTTACCAAAGCTATTTTATAAATGAAATTATGAGATTTTACCTCCTCGTAATCCTTGACTCCTTGCAATCCTATAAGTGTTTCTTTCTATTCTATCAACATAGGCTATATCACTGCCCTTAGCAGACTATACATATATATACGAAAGTGTTTATGCAACAACCTATATATATATGTCTAATCTCAAAGTACATTACGCCACAAAATATTTACGCGACAATTTATATACATATATATAAATATTGCCAAATACATTGCACCACCAAATATGTATGCAACATTCTATATGTATAAACATAACTATTACCAAACTTATTGCACCATAAAACATTTAAGAAATAACCTATATATATATAAGTCCATTGCCAAAAGAATTGCGCCAGCGAGGCCCACTGTGATTTAAGTGTTAGAAATGACCCTTCATAAATTCTAGAGTGGCCAATATGTTTCTTTAGATTACATGGGGGAAGAGAACTTAATGCGCTTCTTGCCATTAACGTGGTCCTAGAATGTGTGAATTCCAGGCGTGGAGACGGGAGTTAAGATTCCATTTCTCACCTCACCCCTTTAGGGATAACTTTCATTCCATTTGAATTAACAATTGAAAGGAGGCTTTCCTTTCCTTAACAAAATTTCGATGAGTACAACAAACCCTAACCAAACTAGAATGAGAAAATTGAACTGTATGCCAATTCCATTTTCCATGGATTGAGACAGGATCAACTTTGGATACGATCGAGAAGGTGTAATGACCCTTCTTCCAGAGCGTTTAATACGTTTTGAAACCCCCCTCCCTCGGGATTATCACGAGTTTAAAGTTTCCCTCCCGAATCTAGCCACCTTTCCATGGATTCTGATCGCGAACTTACGGACTACCATTAAGGGTCCTTAGAATAGTAGATGGGTGCTAGATATACTGTTTTCATTAGTCTTCTTTTAACGTTGTCTATGTGTGTTCCTTGCGATTAAGGTCGAGTTATCAAACCTTCTACGTAACTACTCAATGCTTAAGTTGTGGACTTGTTCTGGAACCAAATGTTTTGGGTGGACCTCTGCCATTGGTACTCCACAAAGATAAGGTAAGAGCATCTAGTTAGTCTCTTTGGGAACCCTCTATGTTAACAACAATCCCATTCCCGAGGAGTTCTTTGATTTGTTCGACATGAAGGTTGCTTGAAAGTCTATAGCTTGGATAATGGAAAAGGTTATAAATTTCCTTGAATCCCTCTGGTTTACATTTCTTTAGTTACAGTCATTGTATTCTTTGTTCTCTTAATGTATATGCCACCAATCATTGGGTTTTAGTAAATGATATCTCATTTATCCAAGGGAGGTTATAGTCTCATGAAAGAGTTCCTTCGTGAAAAGTACAAAGTGTTGTATAATTCATCTCGTCTCTGTTGTGGTCTCAACCGGTTGTCTAGTGTTGAACTAAATACCTTTGCAATTTCAGCATGCTAAGATATCTTACAGTACTAGAAAAGCCCCTTGAAATTTCTCAGATGATAATTATCATTTTCACTAACCCCGCCATTTTGAACCCAATGGCCAGGGTTTTTCTGTGTCAATCATTGAATTAAAAAAAATATATCCCTCTAAGTATTTACTAGCTCAACAATCAAAGTAGCTTTTTATTCCATGTGGGGAAAAATATGTTTATGACGTTTATGCATAACATGTTTGTTCGTTTAAATGGTAGTCTAATCTCGACAGTTAGATATGTTTCTAGTATAAAATAAATACTTAAGGTTTGTAACACTCAATATAATATACACCGCCCATGTATGAAGGGACTTAGTATAGTCGATTATTCTATTCATTATTCATGACTACTGTGTAAAGTTTTCCCTATATTGTTTTAAATCATTGTTTTTGAATTGATACTCATCACTAATGATGGGCCCCATTAATGCAAGGGTACCCATCGATTGAGTTGTTTCCCCATCCATCCCTACATACGGCGTCATGGGAGTCGAGGAGAAACAACAGTGAGAAATTCATGTGATCCGAGAATCAGAAGTTAAGTAATTTCTTGGCATGATATTTTAAATAGAAAATTATCATTTTGTTCATGTTTCCTCAAGTTTTCCTTGAATATAATTTTCTAATCTTCATATATGGTGATTCTTCCATGTTTTTCATCTACGCAAAGGTTTCAGATACTCATCTGCATTACTTTCAGTATAAAAGGTAATTCAAGTTCCCATACGTATACGGGTTGAATAGTCCACGGTTACAGAATTTAAGATGAGGTCATTCAATATTGATTTCCTCAGATTCTTATCGGGTTTGGAAAAAGGGGAAGAATTCCCAAAAGTAACTAGAATTTTGGGTCCAGTTGTTATAGTGTGAATTTTGCAATGATTTTCTACAGGATTATCATGTTCATTAGAGTAGTGAAATGATTGTTTAATCGATCACTGCTCAGATCTCACTCTACGCTGTAATTTAATTACCAGGGTTATCGTTTTCGATGAAAGGCCTTGTTTCAAATGTTGAATGTTGAATCAACTTATGATAGATCTATAATACCATATCATTTTATTTCAATTAGACATTCCTTATGTTTATTGCCGATGTGTTTTATTATGCAATTTCAATAGTTATATTGGATCCAACATGAGTAGATATAATGAGTGAGTAAAGGTTCACGATTTTATTGTTTTATTTGAGAACATTATATATATATATATATCTATACATTCTTCATTGTTTAGGCTATGTAAGGGGATTTTCTAAAAGGCCGGTAGGAGTTTGAAATCGCATGTTGTATGGACAAAACTGTATGGTTGTAATTGCCTATTCTATACCGTCCACTACCACGAACACTAAGTGGACAGTTTTTCTTATACTCATAGTTAATAATTTGTCAATTACTTTATACAATGTGTATTTCTTCGGTTGAGTCCTTTTATTTTGTCTGAAAGGAAGCGTGTGGGATTCTAAAGTTCTGTCACCATGGGATTTATGTTCTTTAATAATTATCCTCGAACCCTTAATCTTAAGGAGTATTCTACTTCTATATTATCTTATAACATAAAAACGACTTAATTCTATTACTGTAATAAGATTTAAGGAGTTTCAGACTCTTTGATTGATTGGTTTCTTACACGAGAAGTAGTTGATTTCTTATTGGTATAATTTGTTTGTTCAAATACTATGACAACAAATCTGTGAGTGAGGTTTCTATTGTCGTCATTAAATCCTCATTTAATAAATCTATACACAGTACTAACCATAGTTGTATCTATGTGCATTATATATATATATAAGTCTATATATGTAATATATGTATAGACTTATTCAACTCTAATTATTCATAGATAGATCTACCTAATATTTCGATTACAAAAGAAATAAACATAAATATAGATATATATATTCTTTCAAGTTCATTTGTACATAGAAAATTCTTCTTAGAATTTTAGTTCAGGAGGAACCATCCCAAAATTTAGTCTTTGATTATAAAATTCATACAACGAAAATATGTCATCTATGGAAGCTATTTAAACTTAGTACAAACAGATACATTATAACTGACACACAAATTCATTCAGAACAAAAGCGAGAAGATTAAGATATCTGAACCAGTTTGCAGGAATACAAAGGGAACAACAACGTTCCACCCAAGCGTAGAAGATGGGACCCATAGAATTACTTTCGATTCACCCCTAATGACCATGAATCCATAAGGAGAACTTGATCTCCTCTTCAACAATGTTTCCTCTAGCAGTCCTCTCCCTTGCCTCACACTTAAAGTGCATACAAAACCATATTAAGGCATCCGAGGTTACCAGAAAACAATAATAACACTTAGAAAACTATTTTAATGGCCCAATATGAAGGGAAATAGAGTACTTGGCTAGGTACCAAGATTGTCCCGTGAGTTAAGGCGAACACATCCAGTTGGCCTATTATAGCCATTACCAATACTAGAATGGAAATGGCGAACACCAGCATCCAACTGGCCTATTATAGCCATTACCAATACTAGAATGGAAATGGGAGACTATATCATTGAACTTTGTCACAGGTTTTCCTAAACCTCAGAAACATAATGATTCTATCATGGTTGTAATCGATAAACTCAATAAGTCTGCACACTTTATTCCTGTAAAGTCTACTTTTAAAGCTATAAACATTGCTGAAATATTCATGAAAGACATTTTTAGACTGCATGGTATTCCTAAAATGGTGGTTTCACATAGAGGCGTAAAATTTACATCCTCTTTTTGGAAGGACTTGTTTGTAGGGATAAACACTAACTTGAATTTTAGTATGAGCTATCATCCACAAATGGATGGAAAGACCGAACGGACAAACCAAATCATAGAGGATATGGTTCTCATGTACGTAAGAACAAAACCGAGCAAGTGGGAAGACTACCTGCACTTGGTAGAATTCACATATAACACTGGGTATCAAACTTCGACTAAGTTGAGCCCTTTCGAAATACTGTATGGTAGAAAATGTACGACTCCAATTAGCTGGGATAACCCAGATGACAGACTCATGGTTGGACTAGAGATACTCCAAGAAATGGAGAACATGGTAAGAAAGGTACAACAAAACTTGAAAGAAGCACAAGACAAACAGAAGAGCCACGCAGATCAGAAAAGAAGACACTTGGAATTTCAAGTGGGAGACCATGTTTATTTGAAGGTCAAAGCCCGAAAGAGATCGTTGAAGTTAGGGAATTGTGCCAAGATGGCACCCAGGTTTTGTGGGCCCTTTGAGATACTAGCTCGAATTAGACCCGTAGAATATCAACCTGCACTTCCAGCTAATCTAAGAATTCATAATGTATTTCATGTTTCATTGCTAAAAAAGTATATTCATGACCCTACTCATAGGATTGATTGGAACTTGGTGCAGGTGGAACCCAAAGGCGAGTTCCAGGTGGAACCCCTATGCATTCTGGAATGGAGAGATATAACACTTCGAAATAGAGTCATCGCTCAAGTAAAGGTGCAATGGAAGCACTTTAGTCTTGAGGAGGCCACTTGGGAGTTGGAGGGAGATTTTTGGAAATCTCATCCAATCCTATTCTAGGAAAGGAACGAACACTGAGGACAGTTTTTTACTGAAGGGGGAAAGGATGTGACATACCCAAAAATAAAATATTTTTTGAAATTTAAAATTGTTGGAAATTTATTCCATTTTTAGTAAATTCGAATTTGGAAATTTTTTCCATTTATGGAAATTCCGAATATCGAATTTGGTAATTGTAATTAATTATTTTGACTGTTGGGCAGAGACCTGATTTGATCCAACTAACTATTTGACTATGACACTTGTATGAAAACAGAATATTTTATATTGATTGCAAGAGGAAAAATGGAACAACCATGTTAAATTTAGCTGACCATGACTCCATGAGTGGGGAACATGTTGGAACTACCTCTGGGCTGATTATTACAAGTGGAAAATTAGTGATTTGGCCATTGGCAGCCCCTGAAAATCAGGGATTTAGAAAGCTGCAAAAATTCCCAAGGGAGGGAAAAGACCTAGGCAAATGATAAATAGCATATGAGAGGAGGCAGGACGCTGCCAAGTATGCTGGGGAAGGAGACTATTGATTTACTCATTTTTATGAACACTGCTTGAGTGTGAGGTAAGGGAAACTGTTGGAGCTGTAGGACATTGCTGAAGAGAAGTTTTTCCAAGTTCGCCCTCATGGATTCATGGTCAGGCTAGGGGGTGGATCGGGCAAGTAATTTGGCTGACCTGTTCTACGGTTGGGAGGAATGTGTCTGTTCCCTTTGTCTTTCAGTGTATTATTTCAGATATGTTATTTCTTTCCCTTCTTTGGCTGAATGTTAAATGGTTACATACTTGATAGAATGCATCTGTTAATTCTAATTAGGAAAAAATTTAAAGATGAAAGATCGAATGCGTCCTATTGAAACTTAAGAACTGCTAGAATGTCTCCCCACTAGTTCGGAATGGATTATCTTTGTTGTATCTCATTTCTGTTATGAATACTAGTCCCCGAAAGTATACTAGCAGAGAAGATTTGCCTAGTCTATTATTAAAGAAGAATTGTGTTGTGGTTTGATTACTATTGTAGTAAGGTAAAGCGTTGTCGTTGAAAATCCCACAAGTAAAATGCAATGCAGATTTGAGTTTACCTATATATTGAATGTAAATGGAAAAATTCATAGTGTATAAATATAAATATATATATGTACATATACATATTTTCGGATATATAAAAGCATGCACAGCAGTAGAGTAATTAACTAAGATTTCTTCCATGTACCAGCCTAAGAGTCATGATTTTTGGGAGATAACCCTAATCGCAAGTGTCTAAGATTTATATGTATATTTAAAGTACGGAAGTGATCTTGCGAATACCAAAAACCACCTACAACATTTACACATCTTTATATCAAATCGGTTTTTATTGAAATGTTATAAGTTGAAATGTTTGGAAATTCTTTGGAGTGAATCAGATTAACACAGTTTAATTACCAGAACTAATCATGAAAGGTGCGAAGGCCCAAGGAAGAGGGGACATCCCAAAACTTATCATATACCCCTAAGTAAATTCATAATTGTGTAAATAAAACATAATCACCTAGAATTTTCAAAGGAAAACCTGTAACACAAAGTACAGTAAGTGCAAATTGAATTCATTTACCATCTTGCGATCCAGAGTCAACTATAAACAAGACATACAAATAGCCGGCAATAACCGAGTACCTTTTTCTTTTTCAAAAACCCTTTCGAGGAAGTAGCCAATATGGCGCTAGTATATTAAACCAATAAAATAACCAGTATGCCAACACAAGTAGGCAGAAGGGAAACCCTGCAATTATTTTAAGAATAATATTACATATCTCATTCGGAATTGAAACAAATGAACATCCCATATGGTGTTTTATTTTCCAACGATAGAAATTGCCATCACAAGATGGGTTAACCTTATTCAACGGTACCGAAACCGGAACATAACTATAGAGTAAATAAAAGGACTGGAAAGGGACCGTGCCCTTCCTTTAGAAATAAAGGAATGAGACAGTGAGGGATACGGGCACGGAACCCGAGTACCTTTATCTCCAGGGACGGACGCGGATATCTAAAGCTGCTTACCGAAAAGGACTCTGCAAAATTCGTATAAATAAAATATTAGTAACTAAACATGCCATTGAAATATTAGAATTATACGAAAGGAGGTTGAATGAAATTATCTACATAATGGAAATACATCATTGAGATAACCTGTACTTATCTTGGATTTTTCCATGGGCATGATCCATCTCCCAGCCGTGGTCGTCCACCAACCGAAAAGGGGAGGAGCAAGCTTGATTAAGCTGATGGGTACCCTCGCATCAAAACAGGGTCCCATCATTAGTTACAACATCTAGTTCAAAAAGAGAGTTATACAAGAAAATTACGGCTTTTGTAAATATAACAATAGTCGAGCACCGATTCTAGAGACATTAAACAAAGATTGAATATATTCTAAGGTATAGACAAGATACAGATAACTACTAAACAAAATCTTCGTAAAGAGATAAAAATGAAGATACAGTTAACATGAATGTTAAATATAGGAATCCGTTCCTTTAAAAATTTACAAAGAAGGGATTTAAGTAATACGGATTTAATTAATCTATCGACAGACCACAATAAGCCATTATAGAACTCGTAAATAATTTATCAGTTATATGGTATACAAGCGAAAGGGGCCCTTTTAGGCAGAAGAGTGGAGCTATCTTGGGAAAACCCTTTTCAGACACTAAACAGAGTATAACCAGCCATGACGGAAGTTTAGAGCCAACGAAACAACAAAAAATCATTAATATGGACAAGGAAATACTGCAGTTACAGTGCAACACCCTCATCATAATAAACATAGTTTCTGGAATGGAATTTGGGAAACCCCGCAGAAGCTCAATACCAAACAATGATACAGGATAGCGAAGAAGAGTGGAAAACATCACGCCCTAGAGACAATCTACTTGCGAAAACACCAAGAAACAAAGGGACGAGGTATCCAGCCCCTTCGGAAATTTCCAGAATAGATAAGGATGCGGTAATATAACTGCCTAGCAGATGGGAGGAACTTCCAGAATCCTTCCCGGAGTCTTGGCAACAAGAGAACAACAACTTACAGAGAGTATAATCACTACGACGCGTAGGTCACCCATAGTGGTTTCAATAAGAAGAAAAAACACAGCCACAAATCTTAGAACTAGAGATACAGAAGTAACAAGAACCTTACCAGTAGGGTAGATAGCTACGCCGCCTCCACTATGAACAAAACCTCACTGTTGTTCTCCTTGCCAAGAAATCAGGGTCGCAGAGTTAGACTTCCGGAGGACCTCTCCACAATAGAATCCATCAACCTAACTAATCCCTTCCTCGGAGAATGAGGTTTGCGGGTACGAATGATCAGGTGATGAGATAAACTTGTTACGTCCATATTGGATAGCAGGACAGGCAATGGCCTCGACTGCAATGTATACCCTACCTCCTTTAATGCCCTGGCCAGGATTAAGTGTGTATCAGACCTACCCCTCCTTTGGTAATTAATGATCTGCTGAGTAAAGAAGTGCCAATGCGACTCATGGAAATATTTAAACCCAAATCACAGTAAATGCTGTTAATACAATGCACAATTGACACTATGTTCGGACAGGTGGAGCCGACTGGGATGGCTAAGTGCATATCGGACCTAAACCCTAAATCAAAATGAATGCAGTTATTACATGTACAGTTGACGCTATGTTAAAAACATGTGGATCCGAATAGGACTACTAGCACGAGTGGAGGATTATGAAATATTCGTACTCTGAGTTTAATCAGAAGGGTCTTACCTAACCACTATCCTGTATTCAAATACTTTTAAAACTAAAGGAGTCTGCCTATATTTAAACTCTCACAGAGGAGTATAGACTAATACCACTTTTACCTAAGTCCGTTTTGTCCTTTTCATTGTATGAGTATGTGTATGGACCAACGCATGAGGCCTAGGCCATAAATCCCAAAGTCATTGGTATTGTAAACATATGGTAATGTTTTCTAGGTAGGATCTAATGCATAAGGATTTGGCCATAAAATCCCAAATTCGTTTGTATTGTAAACATATGGTAATATTTCTATGTAGGATCTAATGTGTAAGGATTTGGCCATAAAATCCCAAAGTTGTTTGTATTGTTAAGACTGTGGTAGTGTTATAGGTACAAACAGATAGGAAAGTTATTATAATTACAAGACTTTAAATAAACATCGAAGTGAGAAGTAAACACTTATTATATCGTCGATTAGAAAACTTTAAGTTGAATGGTAAGGACAGTCAATGACAGTAATGACTCTAACAAACTTTCAGACTCAAGCTATATAACAGAAAGCTTACTTGCTTGAATCTTGAAACTATTCAAGGATAAATGTACAAACAATTTTTTTTTAGACATTTTTTTTTGAGGTACATTACATATGGTATCAGAGCAAAAGATACAACACTGGGCCTGAGAAGGGCCACATTAGCTGCTTAGTATTTATTTTTATTTATGTAAAACTAATAAATCTTATGGGTACAAACATAAATCCCTTTCTGTTTTTGTAAATTATGGCAGCTCAGGAGGGTGCATAAATCCACAACAAGGACCTCCTGGAGATCCAAGAAAGAATATTGATGGAAGCTCACCCACAGAGGTGTTGGAAACAATGAGGAATCTTATTGTTGAATTGCAAGTTTTCAAGGACGACAGTGAAAAATTGAAGAAAGCACAGCAGGAACAACACGAGATAAATGAAGTCCTGCTGCGTAGTATAGTAACCAAGAAAATCCCAAAAGATGATAACCATGATGAAGAGGTCAGCAAAAGGGCCTCCAAGAATTCTGGCCTGGAAACAGAAAAAGGAGACAGTTCGTCTGAAGGGACACCTTCAGCTGAAGACAAAACTACACCAGACAGAAAAAGAAAACAAATAGACCACCTTGAAGGAGAATTTAAAAAGATTAAACCAGCTACCTTCGATGGAGAATCCAGGAAATGAGAAGAAGTTGAGGCATGGTTGCTGGAAATCAAAAAATACTTCCAGATCTATAACAATTCCAACAACATGAAGGTCATAATGGCCATCTACAATCTGAAGGGGAAAGCCAACATTTGGTGGTAGGACTTGAAATTGGCCAAGGGCCTAAAGGAGAAACAGTTGGAATGGTCTGACTTTAAGAAGTATTTTAAGAAACAATACCTTTCTAAAAGCTATTATGAAAGGAAGACGAATTTTTTTTACGAGTTACGACTCAGACAGATGACGATGGAGGACCTTATAAATAAATTTCTGGAACTACTAAGGTTCGTACCATACATATGGGAGGATAAGGTAAAAATCCAGTGATTCTTAAGCTGTTTACCACAGTCCTACAGGGACAAAATTGAGTTTGACAACCCCAAATCCTTGAGTGAGGTATTCAAGAAAGCACGGATGTGCTATAACTAGTATAAATAATGGGTAGAGTTTCCCAAGGCCTGGAAGGATAAGAAGCAAGATTGAATGAACCAGTGGAAGAAGGGATACTAGCCAACTCCTTATCGGAATGCAGCAAAAAGTTTCCCAAGGAAGAATTTTCACTCGAATCATCTGAATGCACAAGGTAGCGGTAAACATGGGAATGAAGAAGTTTGGGGACAACTCCCGCGAGCCATTAAAGTGTTGGAAATGCAGAGAGCCTCATCTAAGGAGGAACTATCCACGTTTAATTTCAGCAAATAGAACTGTTGTTCACAATTTGCAGGAAGCCTCGACAGTAGAGATGTGGGTAGAAGCCTACATCGAATAAATGCAGGCATAGATGGTCGACAAACTAACCACCAGTCCTCGGTGGTAGAAATCGAAGGTAAAATCAATGACACTCAAATTTCCGTTTTAATTGACCATGGAGCTACGTTAAGTTATATTACTCCTAATGTAGTAGAGTCGAATAAACTTAAGAAACTAAAGCACATAAAATCATGGCTTGTACAACTAGCAATAGGTACTAAAAGGAAAGTAGTTGACTCTATTTCTGATTTTGAGTTCACCTTAGATGGTCAAAAGATAAGGACCAATCTGAACATCCTACCACTAGGATCTTATGATATGATTATTGGGATGGATTGGTTGGAACAACACAAAGCAGTACTAGAGTGTTATACAAAGATACTTAGCTATAAAGATGATTTTGGCACTGTTAGAACAACCCAAGGCATACCAAAACCTGTATCAGTGAGACAAGTTTCCGCGATGCAACTCAAGAAATGTATTATAAAGGGATGTCAAGTTTATGCCATCCAAGTGACTAATCTATTAGAAAAAGAAGATAAGCCAAAGTTAGAAGACTTTGCTGTCCTACGTGAATTTAGAGACATGTTTGTGGATGAGATACCAGAATTACCTCCTAGAAGGGAAATAGACTTCTCCATAGACCTACTACCCAGTTGAGCCCCTATCTCAAAAACACCCTACCGAATGAGTCTACTAGAGATGACAGAATTAAAAATACAATTACATGAATTGTTGGAAAAAAAGTATATCAGACAGAGTGTCTCACCATGGGGAGCACCAGTCCTCTTTTTGAAAAAGAAAGACAGTACTCTAAGATTATGTATCGATTATAGACAACTGAACAAACTGACTATTAAGAACAAATACCCCTTACCAAGGATAAATGATCTGTTCGATCAATTAGGTGGGGCCAAGATCTTTTCAAAGTTGGATTTACGATCCGGTTATCATCAAGTTAGGGTAAAAGACGAGGAAATAAGAAAAACAACTTTTCAGACAAGATATGGACACTACGAATTCATAGTCATACCTTTCGGACAGACTAACGCACCAGCCACATTTATGTGCCTAATGAACAGTATTTTAAGTCAATACTTGGACAAGTTCATGGTAGTATTTAGTAACGACATTGTGGTCTATTCAAGAATGGAAGAAGAACATAATGAACACTTAAGGATAGTTCTACAAACACTGAGGAAACACAAACTGTACACCAAATTTGACAAGTGTAACTTTTATCAGAAAGAAATACAATATCTAGGACATGTAATTTCAGCAGGAGGCATTGCCGTAGACCCGGAGAAAATAAAAGCCATTATGGAATGGTTGGTACCCAAGGATGTAGTGGATATCCGGTCATTCATGGGAATCACCAGATATTACTGCAGATTTATAGAAGGGTTTTCCAAGATAGCCTACCCTATCCCCTCATTACAGAAGAAAGGGACCAAGTTTAACTAGTCAAAGAAGTGTCAAGACAGTTTCAACAAGTTGAAAGGATTATTGACAACTGCATCCATATTGAAGGTAGAAGACCTAGATAAAGACTTCACTGTATGTGGTTATGCAAGTAAAGAAGGAATAGGTGGTGTCCTAACTTAGGAAGGACATGTTATTTGCCATGATTTTCGAAAATTAAAAGAACACGAGTGACGTTATGTCACGCACGATTTATAATTGGCAGCAATAATACACGCCTTAAAAATGTGGCGACACTACATAATGGGCAGGAAATTTCTATTATTGACAGATAATAGAGGGGTGAAATATCTGTTGAGTCAACCAGATCTTAATGCAAGACAGGCAAGATGGCTAGCCTTCTTGAGCGAATTCAACTTCGAGGCCAGACACATCAAGGGTAAAGAAAATAAAGTAGCATATGCTTTAAGTAGAAGAGTCCATGGGTTATTTGAGATAAATATTAGCAGGGCAGAAAGTGATCTGGAACAAAGGATAAGGACAACAGGGATTAACGACAGAGATTACACTAAGATAATGAAAGAATTAAAAAATGGTACCACAAACTCAGACAAATCAGATCTAAGCATCGACAAGAAGGGACTATTACGATTGAAAAACAGGCTTTACATACCAGATTCAACAGAGTTAAAATTAATAGTTTTGGATGAAGTGCATAAGAAACCATATTCTGGCCATCCAGGTCACCAGAAAACAATAACAACACTTAGAAAACTATTTTACTGGCCTAATATGAAGGGAAAAACAACAGAGTACTTGGCTAGGTGCCAAGATTGTCAGCAGGTTAAGGCCAAACACCAACATCCAGCCAGCCTATTACAGCCATTACCAGTACCAGAATGGAAATGGGAGACTATATCACTGGACTTTATCACAGGTTTGCCTAAAACTCAGAAACATAATGATTCTATCATGGTTGTAATCGATAAAATCAGTAACTCTATACACTTTATTCCTATAAAGTCTACTTTTAAAGCTATAAACATTCCTGAAATATTCATGAAATAAATTTTTAGACTGCATGGTATTCCTAAAATGGTGGTTTCAGATAGAGACGTAAAATTTACATCTTCTTTTTGGAAGGAATTGTTTGCGGGGCTAAACACTAACTTGAATTTCAGTACGAGCTATCATCCACAAACGGATGGAAAGACCAAAAGGACAAACCAAATCATAGAGGATATGCTTCGCATGTATGTAAGAACGAAACCGAGCAAGTGGGAAGACTACCTGCACTTGGTAGAATTCAAATATAACAATGGGTACCAAACTTCGACTAAGTTGAGCCCTTTCGAAATATTGTATGGTAGAAAGTGTACAACTCCAATTAGCTGGGATAACCCGACTGACAGACTCATGGTTGGACCAGAGATGCTCCAAGAAATGGAAAACATAGTAAGAAAGGTACAACAGAACTTGAAAGAAGCACAGGACAGACAGAAGAGCTACGCAGATCAGAAAAGAAGACACTTGGAATTTCAAGTGGGAGACCATGTTTATTTGAAGGTCAAAGCCCGAAAGAGCTCGTTGAAGTTAGGGAATTGTGCCAAGGTGGCACCCAGTTTTTGTGGGCCCTTCGAGATACTAGCTTGAATTGGACCCATAGCATATCAACTTGCACTTCCAGCTAATCTAAGAATTCATAATGTATTTCATGTTTCGTTGCTAAAAAAGTATATTCATGACCCTACTCATAGGATTGATTGGAACTTGGTGCAGGTGGAACTCGTAGGCGAGTTCCAGGTGGAACTCGAAGGCGAGTTCCAGGTGGAACCCCTGCGCATTCTGGATCGGAGAGAAATAACACTTTGGAACAGAGTCATCACTCAGGTAAAGGTGCAATTGAAGCACTTTAGTCCTGAGGAGGCCACTTGGGAGTTGGAGGGAGAATTGCAGAAATCTCATTCAATCCTGTTCCAGGAAAGTAATGAACACTGAGGACAATTTTTTACTAAAGGGGGAAAGGATGTGACATCCCCCAAAATAAAATATTTTTTGAAATTTAAAATTGCTGGAAATTTATTCCTTTTTTAGTAAATTTGAATTTGAAATTTTTTTGCCATTTATGGCAATTTCGAATTTCGAATTTGGTAATTGTAATTAATTATTTTGACTGTTGGGCAGAGACCTGATTTGACCCAACTAACTATTTGACTATGACACTTGTATGAAAACATAATATTTTATATTGATTGTAGGAGGACAAATGTAAGAACTATGTTAAATTTAGCTGACCATGACTCCATGAGTGGGGAACATGTTGGAACTACCTCTGGGATGATTATTACAAGTGGAAAATTAGTGATTTGGCCATTGGCAGCCCCTGAAAATCAAGGATTTAGAAAGTTGTGAAAACTCCCAAGGGAGGGAAAAGACCTAGGCAAATGATAAATAACATATGAGAGGAGGCAGGACGTTGCCAAGTATGCTGGGGAAGGAGACTATTGATTTACTTGTTGTTATGAACACTGCTTGAGTGTGAGGCAAGGGAAACTGCTGGAGCTGTAGGACATTGTTGAAGAGATGTTTTTCCAAGTTCACCCTCGTGAATTCATGGTCAGGCTAGGGGTTGAATCGGGTAAGTAATTTGGCTGCCCTATTCTACGATTGGGAGGAACGTGGTTGTTCCCTTTGTCTTTCAACGTATTATTTAAGATATGTTATCTATGTCCCTTCTCTGGCTGAATGTTAAATGGTTACATACTTGATAGAATGCATCTATTAATTCTAATTAGGAATAATATTAAAGATGAAAGATCGAATGCGTTCTATTGAAATTAGGAACTGCTAGAATGTCTCCCCACTAGTTTGGAATGGATTATCTTTGCTGTATCTCATTTTTGTTATGAATACTAGTCCCCGAAAGTATACTAGCTGAAAAGATTTGCCTAGTCAATTATTAAAGAAGATTTGTGTTGTGGTTTGATTACTACTGTAGTAAGGTAAAGCGTTGTCGTTGAAAATCCCACAAGTAAAATGCGATGCAGATTTGAGTTTACCTATATATTGAATGTAAATGGAAAACTGCATAGTGTATAGATATAAATATATATATGTACATATACATATTTCCGGATATATAAAAGCACGCGCAACAATAGAGTAATTAACTAAGATTTCTTCCATGTACCAACCTAATAGTCATGATTTTCGAGAGATAACCCTAATCGCAAGTGTCTAAGATTTATATGTATATTTAAAGTATGGAAATGATCTTGCGAATACCAAAAACCACCTACGACATTTACACATCTTTATATCAAGCTGGTGTTTAATGAAAAGTTATAAGTTGAAATGTTGGGAAATTCTTTGGAGTGAATTGGATTAACACAGTTGAATTACTAGAACTAATCATGAGAGGCGCGAAGGCCCAAGGAAGAGGGGACATCCCGAAACATAGCATATACCCCTGAGTAAATTCATAATTGTGTAAATAAAACATAATCACCTAGAATTTTCAAAGGAAAGCCTTTAACACAAAGTACAATAAGTACAAATTGAATTCATTTACCATCTTACGATCCAGAGTCAACTATAAACAAGACATACATATAGCCGACAATAGCCGAGTACCTTTTTCTTTTTCAAAAACCCTTTCGAGGAAGTAGCCAATATGGCACTAGTATATTAAACCAATAAAATAACCAGTATGCCAACACAAGTAGGCGAAAGGGAAACCTTATAATTCTTTTAAGAATAATATTACATATCTCTTTCGGAATTGAAACAACTGAACATCCCATATGGTGTTTTATTTTCCAATGATAGAAATTGCCATCAAAAGACGGGTTACCCTTATTCAACGGTATCGAAATCGGAACAAAACTACACAGTAAATAAAAGGACTGGAAAGGGACCGCACCCTTCCTTTAGAAATAAAGGAATGAGACAGTGAGGGATACGAGCATGGAACTCGAGTACATTTATCTCCAAGGATAGGCGTAAATATCTGAAGCTGCTTACCGACGAGGACTCTGCAAAATTTGTATAAATAAAATATTAGTAACTAAACATGCCATTGAAATATTAGAATTATACGAAAAGAGGTTGAATGAAATTATCTATAGAATTGAAATACATCATTGACAGAACCTGTACTTATCTTTGATTTTTCCATGGGCATGATCCATCTGCCAGCCATGGTCGTCTGCCAACCGAAAAGGGGAGGAGCGAGATTGATTAAGCTAATGGGTACCCTCGCATCAAAACAGGGTCCCATCATTAGTTACAACATCCAATTCAAAAAGAGAGTTATACAAGAAAATTACGGCTTTTGTAATATAATAGTAGTCCAACACTGATTCCAGAGACATTAAACATAGATTGAATATATTCTAAGGTATAAACAAGATACAGATAACTACTAAATGAAATCTTCGTAAAGAGATAAAATTGAAGATACAGTTAACATGAATGTTAAATATAGGAATCTGTTCCTTTAAAATTTTACAGAGACAGGATTTAAGTAATACGAATTTAATTAATCTATCGATAGAACATAGTAAGCCATTACAGAACTCGTAAATAATTTATCAGTTATATGGTATACAAGCGAAAGGGGCCCTTTGAGGCAGTAGAGTGGAGCTGGGTTGGGAAAACCCTATTCAGACAATAAACAGAGTATAACCAGCCACGACAGAAGTTTAGAGCCAATGAAACAACAAAAAATCATTAATATGGACAAGGAAATACTGCAGTTATAGTGCAACACCCTCATCGTAATAAACGTAGTTTCTAGAATGGAATCCGGGAAACCCCGCAGAAGTTCAATACCAAACAATGATACAAGATAGCAAAGAAGAATGGGAAACATCACGCCCTAGAGACAATATACTTGCGAAAACACCAAGAAACAAATTGACGAGGTATCCAACCCCTTCGGAAATTTCCAGAATAGATAAGGACACGGTAATACAACTTCCTAGCAGAGGGGAGGAACTTCTAGAATCCTTCCTGGAGTCTTGGCAGCAAGAGAAAAACCACTTACAGAGAGTATAATCACTACGGTGCATAGGTCACCCACAGTGGTTGCAAGAGGAAGAAAAAACTCGTCCACAAATCTCAGAACTAGATATACAAAAGTAACAAGAACCTTACCAATAGGGTAGATAGCGATGCCACCTCCACTATGAAAAAAACTTCACTGTTGTTCTCCTCGCCAAGAAATCAGGGTCGCAGAGTTAGACTTCCGGAGGACCTCTCCATAACATAATCCATCAACCTAACTAATCCCTTCCTCGGAGAATGAGGTCTGCGGGTACGAATGATCAGGTAATGAGATCGACTTGTTACATCTATATTGGATAGCAGGGCATGTGATGGCCTCGACTGCAACGCATACCCTACCTCCTTTAATGCCCTGGCCAGGATTAAGTGCGTATCGGACCTACCCCTCCTTTGGTAATTAATGAGCTATTGAGTAAAGAAGTGCCAGTGCGACTCATGGAAATCTTTAAACCCAAATCACAATAAATGCAATTAATACAATGCACAGTTGACACTACGTTCGGACAGGTGGAGCCGAATGGGATGGGTAAGTGCATATCAGACATAAACACTAAATCACAATGAATGTAGTTATTACATGTACAGTTGATGCTGCATTACAAACAGGTGGAGCCGAATAGGATTACTAGCACGGGTGGAGGATTATGAAATATTTGTACTTTGAGTTTAACCGGAAGGGTCTTACCTAACCACTATCGTGTATTCAGATACTTTTAAAACTGAAGGAGTCTGCCTATATTTAAACTCTCGCAGAGGAGTATAGACTAATACCACTCTTACCTAAGTCCGTTTGGTCCTTTTCATCGTATGAGTATGTGTATGGACTAACGCATGAGGCCTAGGCCATAAAACCCAAAGTTGTTTGTATTGTAAACATATGGTAATGTTTTCTAGGTAGGATCTAATGTGTAAGGATTTGGCCATAAAATCCCAAATTCATTTGTATTGTAAACATATGGTAATGTTTCTATGTAGGATCTAACGTGTAAGGATTTGGCCATAAAATACCAAAGTCGTTTGTATTGTTAAGACTGTGGTAGTGTTATAGGTACAAACAGATAGAAAAGTAATTATAATTACAGGACTTTAAATAAACATTGAAGTGAGAAGTAAACACTTATTATATCGTCGATTAGAAAAATTTATGTTGAATGGTAAGGACAGTCAATGACAGTAAGGACTCTAACAAACATTTAGACTCAAGTTATATAACAAAAATCTTACTTGCTTGAATCTCGAAACTATTCAAGGATAAATGTACAAACAATTTTTTTTTTTAGATAGTTTTTTTTTAAGTACATTATAGTAGGTTTGTGGGAACTTTCAAAGTTGTGGAAAATAAGGGGCCCATGGCCTATCAACTAGCCTTGCCTGATTATTTGAGGCGTATGCACAATGTTTTTCATGTTTATGTTTCAAAACATTATTTTAGTGATCCTACACATGTGATTGACATGATTTCCTTCCAGGTGTCGGACGAGGGTGCACTCACGACGGAGCCAATCCATATTCTAGACCATCACATTTGATAGCTACGGTGTCGAACAATCAATCAGGTCAAGGTCTAGTGGGACAATTATAGTCCACACTCGACTACCTAGAAGGACACATATGATATGCGCCAACAATTTCCATTTTTCTTTGATAGTTAGACATGCTAGATCTTGTCAAATACTTATTACTGCACCTATATTATGAAACTTCAGGATGAAGTCAAAAAAAGAGGAGGTGTATGTAACATCCCTCTTTTGCACGCACATGCTTTGACTTATTCTTTGATGAAACTTGCGTGCCAGTGATCCGGTTTTTAATATATGATTTTTTGTTCGCTTATGGATGCTTATGATGATGTTGGATTATGATGTTATGTTATTTGATATCTATGTATAGACAGGTGCTATTGACGAGTTTCTCCTGAGTGTGTGACACTTGACAGATTGAGGATGTTAATGGCATCAATGGACCCCCTAGGACTTCAGATCGATTCAGGGAGTGGACTATATACGGTTTGGGTATTTTTATTTTTTTCATATGTGACATATGATTGGGTATATCATGATGTTGTTTATGGATTGTTGACATGTTTTAATGATGGATGCATGCTAACGATTGATTTCTAATCAGACTCACATTAGGAGTAAAGGGGCCATGCACAACAACCAGATATTGAGGGAGAGGTGTGGAAGTATCCCTGCCACAACCTAGTAGCACTCTCATCGTGGCTCGAAGTGTAGGTTAATGATTACCTAGTTTGAGAGATCCACGATGTCGTGAGGGAAGACAGAGACAGTCGTTCATGAAGATTCTAAGGGACATGCAGTAAAGCGGGGTCCTTATTCCTTAGAGGCCCTTAGTCTCTCACAAGGTTGCATGATGGAGTATGGAATCCAAGGGTTGGAAAACTACCAAAATCAGTCAAAGGAGAGTGGAACCCTTGAAGAACATAGTGAATCTTGAAGGGCACGTCGCATAAATAAAACATGAACAAAGGCGAGTGACACCCTTGGAGCATGTAGTGTGTCTTGAAGGACATGTTGCATAAATAAAACATGAATAAAGACGATTGACACCCTTGGAGCACATAGTGCGTCCTGAAGGGCACGTTGCGATTTTTTATAAAGTTGATTCAATAAACCTAGGTTCCTAGAAAACAATAATTTTTTTGAAACGGTCGGCCTGAAAATAATTATTAAATGAGAAATTTTGTTAACTATAAAATTCCCTTAAAAATTCTAAGTCTAGTTAAAAAATTAGCCTAAATCCAAATAAGGTAACAAGACTAAAAACTAAATAGTAAATTAATAAAAGTGGGATGAAGAAAAATCAAGTTAATAATTAAATAGGACAAAAGTTTTATCTAAAGATTTAATTATATGGTTATGTGAAAGAAATATTAAATTGAAAATTAGGTTATGAAAGAAAATAAATATAAAAAGAAGGTGTAAGCATAAAGAGGAATCTAGAGTCCAGTTAACTACAGAAGAATACCACTTTTAATTCCACACAGAATTAGAAAGGTGTTAGTATTAAATTAGGAACAAAGGAATAAAACACAACAAAGAGTTATTTAAGGAGCGATTTTAGGCAGTGTGAGGGAAAGTGAATTTTAATTAATTAAAATTTTGGAAATCTTCTTGTGCATCAGAGGGTCAAAAGTATACGAGGGAGGGGAAATTATAAAATTTATTAATTAAAAAGTGAATTAAAATATGCAAAAGGATTGTGTCTTTGAAAAATGTTATAAAACAATTGGTAAGTTGGAAAAGAGGATGATGTCTGGTATGCGTAAAGTTACGATGTGAGAATTTCGTTCACTGATTTTTTTTGTGGGAGTTGGGATATCCAGCTCGAAAGGAGAGTGGTAGCTCGACCTTGTAAGGTGAGTTGGGAGCTAGATAATTGTATGGTTTTGTGTGCGTGGCCCCTTTGTGGCTCGGGGGAAGAAGAGTACCCCTAACGTTGATTAGGAGGTACCAATGAATTAGAAAGCGAGAAAAAGGAGAAACGCTAGCTACCAAAGAACATCAACAAGCCATTTCTTTCCTTACGGTACACACGTTTAATATTGTAATTGTAATTGAGTTAAAAATTGTGTATTGGATTTCTAAAATTAGTTGGGCAATTTGATGGATTGCCATTCTTGATTCTTAGAATTTTCTCAAAGAGTAAAGAATGTATCTGTTGATTAAAATTTTGTCACCTGTGCTCTAAAGTTAAGGAATTGGATCCCTTAATTTTGTTTTTCTCCATGTGGTTGTAAGGGGCCTGGCTCTGCACCCTCTCTCTTGGCTCAACCCATTTTTTAAATTTTCGTTTCACCTCTGCTATTCATCTAGATTTTCCCAGCAAGTTCATCTAGATTTTCCCAGCAATTTCGTATCCTCCCTTAGAAAATCCAATTATGGATATCCCTGCTATTCATTTTTTTTCTCCTAGAGTTTTTCAGTCTCTGCGTTGGCATACCCTTCTGCATTTTTTATTAATAACCCGTGCGCCTTCCTTGTTCTCTGCGATGGCGTGCTCTTGCTGCGAGGTGTTATGGGTACCTTATAATCAACATTTTACCACCAAATACTCAACAATTCTACCGCTTGTCACTCAGAGTTTTACCTTTTGACTTAGCCCCCTTTCCTTATTTTACTCAACAAATTTATTTGTGATCTCTGAGTTTTTACTCGAATATAATTAAACTTCTGCATTTTAATTAAAATTTTGCCCAGGTTATATTTATCCTGGAATGTAACCCACTTCACCACAATGTTTTTCTTTTTATGCATTTTCATCGAGCCCCTTCGTCTTAAGTTTTGAGATTGGTTGATTCGGTCAGCAACGAGGATGAGGTCGTTTCAGTGTGCATCGAGGATTCTCTAATGACCGGAGCCGATCTAGAGAACTCAAGCTCATACATTCCTGTTGGCTCATTTCTGACCATTCCTTAATGCCCACGAGATCCAGTGCCATCGTTTTATTGGAACACTGTTCACCTTGGGAGCCTTATGGGTCAGTTTAGGGGATATAGAGACATGATTGGTTGTGTGGAAGGTAGTGCTTAGGGAGTGCGCTTTACCTTAATTTCTCTATGCATCACCAAGTTGTCTCTGTGTCTCATTAATTGGTCACTATGTATATTATTATTATCTCTGATCATCTTAGTCATCTCCGCTTTGCCCCAACAATTTCACCTCGGCGACCCCTTTTCCTGATTTGTAACTGTGATTTTTTGGACGGACACATCCTCAGCCTTATAACTTCGCTTGCCCAGATTTTGGTCAAATCTGTTATCTTGTTACCCACCCTCTCCGAGTTTAACCTTCATTGAATTTATTACTGTTATCCAGTCGATCACCCTTGAGTCCATGTCGACAAGGTTGCGTGAAACCCCTCCTCTGGCTCCTCTGGTATCTTGCCTTTGTTGTTGCATAGTGCAGGAAATACAACCCGTGGGCTCTCCTCCTTGCACCTTGTGGTTGGTCTTGGGTGTGTTTGGGCATTGGGATTTAGTATGAGAGCCTGTGGCTTGATTTTTTTTAATGAATTCGAAGTTTGGGCCTCTGTCCCATCTTTTTTAATTAATATAAATCTTAGTTATAGTGCTCCCTTACGTTGATTTCTCTAGTATTTTGACGTGTGAGTCGTTGATTAGTACCTTGTATAATTGCTTGGTAGTGGATCTTCCTAGGTTTTCCTTTACATGGAACTGTTGACTTGGGTCTTACTTCGTTCCTTAAACCATGGATAAGCAAGTGGGCACTTAAATTCCTTATTGTGTTACACTGGTATGTTATGATATCCTTAGGCCTTAGATAGGACATGCAAGTTAGTTTTTAAAATGTCTCGTCTATCCTTTTAAGGGGAATATTTTTTTCTTTAGCTCCAATGCTTTAGAATTATAAGTTAGCATTGGATTCATTCCATTTTTACTTTTACGATTGACCGTGTTGGTACTTTAAGGAGGAAGGTTCCACTTGTTAACTTCTTATTAGTTGTTATTTTGTTTTTCTTTAGTTTTTAAATGGATAGATAATGAAAGTGGTGTTAGATTGAAGGCATTGATCTTCTTGGGTGCTCCTAATTAATTGTAAATCAATTTCTCCTTACACCCTCCTAAAAGATATCTTAAATATGAATTGAATAGTTAAGCTAGTCGATATTAGATTACAATTATGCGCTTGATTCAATACTCTTATGCCATACCCTCCTTCTCATGCACTTCSTTTATCGCTGAAGATTTTATTGAGATAGAATAATATGTTGTATCTTGGATTGGATTCATTTTGATTAATCTTAAATTCGTTAATTAGTAAACGCGTGCATCAAAAAATACACCCTTTGATAATGTTTTCATAAAAATGAATTATTATTTTTATTCTCTTACGCCTTGTGAAATAAAGTCGATGTCTCTTGCGTCTTGAATTGTTGGTGTATAATGGATAGATTAAATAAATAAAATGATCGCATGCAAATCAATAATGTGACGTATGATTAGTTGAGTAATTAGACTCCTTATGTGCACTGATAATGTAATATAATGTATGATGTTTATATATTGGAATTATCACATGAATGATGGTTTTAAATATTAGTCTTCTTGCGTAAAATGAAAATTTATTATGACGAATGATTGCACATTGTGATAGGGATTTAAGCCATGAATATAACTGATACTTGCTTTTGCGGCTTGGATTTAATGTGGTTTATGATGTGTTATGCTAATGATTACTCGTGCGCCATATTTAAATTGTGAATTAGGATTGATGGATCGACGAAATTGATTATCGTTGATGTTGTGGATTTAGCATAGTTAGTTTGAACTTGAGTGTGTTAGGGGATGTAAAGACATACTTTTTCCTCAGAACAGTCACCAGCCCTGAGACCTTAAATGGTTAAAATCAATTGGAACCTCAGCTTGAGCATTGCTTATGTGTCCTGGAGGTCCTAACCTTGTAGGGTAGGTTGGGCGGGTAGTATCTTATGTCATTTTTATTATTATCTTTATGATCCTTAGGTTATTGTTATGTTATCTCTTGTTATCCTGGTGTTATCTATTGATTACCTTTATAGATGAGTTGAGTAGTTTATGATTTGTACTATTATACATCATTACTAGTTGTGAGAATGAAATGATTATGGGTTGCTAATTATTTGTGTTAATGCATTAATATTGTTTCATTAATATATACGAATGTTGTTTTGATGATGTTGCTATTAATTGTGATGTCTTAAATTTCCTAACGCAATTTTTTTTTTACCTGTTGTACTTCGAATTTTCTCATACATAACAGAGGGATCTTACAAAAATTCTCCATGTAGGAAGAAACACCTGAAATAACTTCCATTCCCCAGGAACGTTTCAACCAATACTTCTTTCAAACTTAACCAATGACCCTCCTGGATTTCTAAGTGATCGCAAAATCATTTGCAAGTCACCAAGGTATGCTCTGCCTCATCCAATGTCCCATACCGAAGGAACGAAACCACCAACCAAGTCACTTAGTTTGTTTTCTACTAATTCAAGTTGATTGCTGAAAATTCTTGGTCGAATTCTTTGCTAACTCTATCCATCTCCTAGAACAAAACCTCCTTGTACCTCTACAAGCATCCAAAATATGGAAGTATCCTTGCGACATTCAAGTCATCCCATGACCCAATAATTTGGATAAGGCACCAACATACTAATTTACTGCATCCATCCTCTCAAACTCTGCACATCCATACCTCACAACCCACTTCACCGCAATGGCATGTCCAATGTGCCTTAACAAAGAGTTATGAAACTTCCTCAAGTCATCTCCATGGCTCGATCGAAATATACCTAAGTCCACCACTAGACCCATCCAAGAAGGTCATCAGAAGATCTCCACATATTCTCCAAAGTGCACGCATCCCAATTACTACACGAGTTATTCGAATTTGCACCACTTGAGGGAGATGTGTAATTCATTCAGTTCTCAACATGGAGTTGACACATGAAATTAAAAAAATATATTAATAACAAAAACGTATTCCAATGCTATCCATAAATAAAATATTTTAATCTTCACTTTAAGTAAACTATTTCTGTATCTATTTTAGTTTGTGGGTAGGTTCTTTCTTATAGATTAAACATTTGAATGGTGTGCAATTAAGTATGAGAGAGATGTGTAATCCCCTTCATGCTCAACATGGAATTGACACACATTTATACAGACATACATGAATACATTAAAAACCAACTTAAATCCATCTTAACTCTAGCTATATCATTAAAAGATAGGAATCAAGTCCTTCAAGGTGATTTTTTTTTTAAATTGAAAGAATTTGAAAAAAGTTTTTCACTTAGAGGAATTAAATCCCACGGTCATATAATAAATCTAGTGTTAAAATAAATTTAAATTGATTATTATAATCTTATAAAAGTAATGCCTATAAGCATAGACCTGGGCTTTAATCATAGATGATCTTTTAATGGACACCATTTCATATGCACCGAATATTTTTGGTGGTCACAATAAATGAAAGGCTGTAATTTCAAGCATTAACTTTCATGCATGATAAAAAAATATTTGTTTGACACTAAAAATGGTGATTATCAGTTCACTTTAAATTTATACTCAATTTATGTTTTTTTTTTTTAATGAACTTTGATTTTTTTTTTTTT
>SNQJ01S0013659.1:86851-136448 GCA_010110895.2 Picea sitchensis | reverse complement strand
GATTATGAAGATATCGAAGATGATAAGAAGGTTAGGCATGCTGTCACAAGACTAAAAGGACATGCAGTCTTGTGGTGGGATGAACTACAAGCTTACAGGCGTTGCCAAGGCAAGCAGAAGATAAAGAGCTGGGACAGGATGATAGCCAAGATGAAGGCAAAATTCATTCCCAGGGACTATCAAATTTCTCTGTTCAGGACCTAAGACAGAAGCTGATGACAGTGAAGGAGTATACTGAGGAGTTTTACAGTTTGAATATTAGGGCAGGTCATCGCGAAAGCAATGACGAAAAGGTGGCCAGGTATATGAATGGCCTGAGTTATGAAATCCAGGATGAATTAAATTTGGAGACCATCCGAACGGTGGAGGATTCTTACCAATTGGCTCTGAAAGCTAAGGAGAAGCTGAGCCGTAAACAAAGTCAGAGAGGCTGAGGCAGAAGTCAGCCTAGAGGCAAAGCAGTTGCCCAAGATAAATATCAGAAGCCCAAGGAGGAATGGAAGAAACCTCAGGGAAAGGTTGAAAGAGGTGGAACCTCACAGAGAAGACCATATGTTGAGTAGAGAGGACAACATATTGAGCAGAGAGGAGGATATGCTGATAATGATAGTTTTCCTTGTACCAGAGGTAGAGGAAGAGGAAGAGGTGGAGTAATTACATGCTTCACGTGTGGAAAGAATGGGCACAGGTCATTTGAGTGTCCATAGAAAAAGAAAGAAACTGGAAGAGAAGCTCACATCGCTGAGGCACAGAGGCGAGATGTAGAGGCAGAGTACGCTGAAGGCAAAAGATCACTGGTGATGCAAAAAGTCCTTTTGATGCTGGAGAAGGAGATGGAGAATCCATCACAGAGGAACAATCTTTTTAGGACTACTTGCAAGACCAAGGGTTGGGCGTGCAAGGTCATTGTGGACAGTGGAAGCACCGATAATCTCATTTCAACCGAGATGGTTGAAAAGCTGGAGCTGGAGACAACTAATCACCCAGAACCATACAAAGTTTCATGGCTACAGAAGGGAGATCAGGTAAATCTCACTAAACAGTGCTTAGTTGACATAAAGATAGGAGGATATAATGATAAGATTTTATGTGATGTTATTCCTATGGATGTCTGTCATTTATTGCTGGGTAGACCATGGCAATATGATAGAAATGTAATTCATGATGGGAGGATGAACACCTATACCCTGGAAAAGAATGGGAGAACTCATATGTTGTGTCCAATTGAAGATAAAGAGGCAAAGCCAGAGGTAAACAACATAGTAATTATCATGAGTGGGAAGGAACTTCTTACATAAGTTAAGAAGAAGGAGGATCCACAATTCTTTGTGGTCAGAAAATCGAGAATTGTTCTGACTAGCACAAGAGTGGATGATTTACCAGAAGAAGTTCAGGAACTGCTAGAAGAGTTCACTGATATTGTAGTGGATGAACTACCTTGTTCGTTGCCACCAATGAGGAGTGTGAGTCACCATATAGACCTCATACCAGGAGCTAGTTTGCCGAACAAATCCGTGTACAGATTGACACTGCAAGAGAATGAAGAGGTTAAAAGACAGGTCCAGGAGTTGTTGGACAAAGGCTTGGTCAGGGAAAGCTTGAGTCCATGTGTTGTTCCAACAATACTCATTCCGAAGAAAGACGGAGGCTGGAGGATGTGCACTGATTCAAGGGCAATAAACAAGATAACTATCAGGTATAGATTCCCATTGCCAAGAATGGATGATCTAATGGATTGCTTAAGTGGGGAAAAATTGTTTTCAAAGATAGATTTGAAGAGTGGATATCATCAGATTCGTATGAGAGAAGGTGAAGAATGGAAAACAACATTCAAGACAAACGAAGGTTTGTATGAATGGCTTGTCATGCCGTTTGTCTTGACGAATGCACCAAGTACCTTTATGAGGTTGATGAATGAAGTCCTGAAGGATTTCACCAGAAAATTTGTCATCGTGTACCTGGATGACATATTAGTTTTCAGCAAAACAAAGGCTGAACATTTGAAGCATTTGGCTGTTGTGATGAAGAAATTATAGCAGGAGAAGTTGTTGATAAACATGAAGAAATCCTCATTTATGAAGACATAACTCATTTATCTGGGTTTTGTTATATCTGCAAATGAGTTGAGGATGGATCCAGATAAGGTGGAGGTAATAAAAAATTGACCATCACCGAGAAATATTTTCGAGGTGAGGCGTTTCCACGGACTGGCTAGTTTCTACCAAAAATTCATCAGGAATTTCAGTGGAATTAGCGCAGCAATGATGGATACAGTGAAGAAAAGACATAAATCTTTTCACTGGACGGAAGAGGCTGAGAAGAGTTTCAATTTATTGAAGCGGAAAATTACAGAGCAACCGGTTTTGGTGTTGCCAGATTTTCAAAAGACATTTCAGGTGAAATGTGATTCAAGCGGGTTTGCCATAGGAGCGGTCTTGAGTCAGGAAGACAGACCAATTGCATATTTCAGCGAGAAGCTGAATGGGGCGAAAGAGAAATATTCCACGTATGATAAGGAGTTCTATGCCATCATACAAGCATTGAAGAAATGGAGGCACTACTTGATTCCAAAAGAATTTGTCTTATACAGTGATAACCATGCATTACAATTTGTGACTCAACAGGAAAAGTTGAATCAGAGGCATGTTAAATGGGTAGAATACATGCAAAATTTCACTTTTGTGATAAAACATATTTCTGGTACTGCTAACAAAGTTGTTGCTGCTTTGAGCAGGAAGTGTTTGCTGTTGCAGGAGTTCAAAGTCCAGACGTTAGGCTTTGATGATCTTAAGGACATGTATGCAGATGATTCAGACTTTAAGGAANGGACTGGCTAGTTTCTACCAAAAATTCATCAGGAATTTCAGTGGAATTAGCGCAGCAATGATGGATACAGTGAAGAAAAGACATAAATCTTTTCACTGGACGGAAGAGGCTGAGAAGAGTTTCAATTTATTGAAGCGGAAAATTACAGAGCAACCGGTTTTGGTGTTGCCAGATTTTCAAAAGACATTTCAGGTGAAATGTGATTCAAGCGGGTTTGCCATAGGAGCGGTCTTGAGTCAGGAAGACAGACCAATTGCATATTTCAGCGAGAAGCTGAATGGGGCGAAAGAGAAATATTCCACGTATGATAAGGAGTTCTATGCCATCATACAAGCATTGAAGAAATGGAGGCACTACTTGATTCCAAAAGAATTTGTCTTATACAGTGATAACCATGCATTACAATTTGTGACTCAACAGGAAAAGTTGAATCAGAGGCATGTTAAATGGGTAGAATACATGCAAAATTTCACTTTTGTGATAAAACATATTTCTGGTACTGC
The DNA here is from genome assembly GCA_010110895.2 of Picea sitchensis. NCBI lineage: Eukaryota > Viridiplantae > Streptophyta > Pinopsida > Pinales > Pinaceae > Picea > Picea sitchensis. Next base: position 133,119 of record SNQJ01S0013659.1, on the reverse strand, counting down.
TAACAAAGTTGTTGCTGCTTTGAGCAGGAAGTGTTTGCTGTTGCAGGAGTTCAAAGTCCAGACGTTAGGCTTTGATGATCTTAAGGACATGTATGCAGATGATTCAGACTTTAAGGAAGCTTATGAAGTAGCTGAGAATCCAGTTCTCAGAGACAGAAGCCAGTGGTTAGAGTATGTGATCCAGGATGAATTGTTGTTCAAAGGCAATCAATTGTGTATTCTGAATTTCTCCATGAGGGAGAACTTGTTGAAAGAGAAGCACAATGGTGGATTGGCAGGACACTTTGGCCATGATAAGACATTTGCAAAGTTGAGCAAGTCATACTTTTGGCCAGGGATGCGGTCAGAAGTCAAGAGGTTTGTAGACATATGCATGATTTTCCAGCATTCAAAAGGAAGGAAGTAGAATGCAAGGTTTTATCAGCCATTTCCCATACCTGAGAAGCCGTGGGATGAAATTAGCATGGATTTCGTATTGGGATTGCCGAGGATACAAAGAGGTGTTGACTCAATCTTTGTGGTAGTTGACAAGTTTTCTAAGATGGCACTCTTCATTCCATTCCAGAAGACCAGTGATGCGACTCACATCGCAAATTTGTTTTTCAAAGAGATTGTTCGACTCCATGGATTGCCGAAAAGCATAGTTTCGGACAGAGACACCAAATTCATAGGGCATTTCTAGAGAACCTTATGGAGAAAGCTGGGGACTAATTTGATGTTTAGTTCTGCTTATCATCCTCAGACGGATGGACAGACAGAGGTGGTCAACAGAAGTCTGGGAGACCTGTTGAGAATCTTGGTGACAGAGCACCATAGCAGTTGGGATAGCATACTACCGCAGGCAGAGTTCGCATACAATGACTCAGTAAATCAAAGCACAGGAAAAAGTCCATTTCAGATTGTATATGGAATGCAACCGAGAGGAGTTTCTGAACTAAGGGATTTAGAACAGACTGATACTAGCAGTTCTAGTGCAGGAAAAGTCGCTGAAGCGATGAAGGAACTTCACAGCCAGGTGAAGGAGTGACTGTTGAAGTCAAATCAGGAGTACAAGCGCAAAGTAGATCAACATCGGGGACAACTTCAGTTTAAAGTTGGGGATCTAGTTTTGGCACATTTGAGGAAGGAAAGGTTCCCGAGAGGAACATACAACAAGCTGAAGATGAAGAAAATTGGACCATGCAAGGTCTTAAAGAAAATGGGACAGAATGCTTATGAAATTGAGTTACCAGATGGGATCAGAATTTCTCCAATATTTAATGTTTCAGATTTATATCCATACAAAACTGATGAAGCAGGAGCAGAAGGTGATGATCAACCAGAGGTTCAGTGGCAGAAGCAGATGCCAGTTGCAGAAAAGCCACAGATGGAGCAGATACTGAATAAAAGAGTGGGTAAGAAAACCAAGAGGAAAGAATATTTTGAATATTTGGTCAAGTGGAAGGGACACCCAGTTGAAGATGCCAGCTGGGAGACTGAAGCATAAATACGGAAGCATGGACATACCATGCAAGAGCTCATGGAAAGGAGCCTATGAAAATTTTCAAGCGAGGGAGTATGATGCAGGAGCATCCGTCACGACAAGCAAAACCAACGTGGAAACAGAAGACAGCTGGAAGACGTCCAGCGCAAGTTTTTGAAATTTTAAATTTTCTCTTGAAGTTGATGCGCTGAATATAAATGAGATCATTTAATATGGTGCCTTGGTAAGAATGTAATCAGACCTTGAGACATACACTCTCATTTGAGATAGACAGAGGCATTTATAGTAGTAGTTGCAGGTAGATAGAATTGAATTCTTAGATTAGACAGTTCTAGAAGGAAGAGGGAAAATGGAATATAGACACCCTCATTTGTATCATTGTAACATTAGCAACAGGAGCAAGAAGAGTCTAGAGCATAGAAGAATAGTAGAGAGTTGTAGAAGAAGAACACCCATGTACAGATCTTGAATTAATAGAAGGAGTTGATTCAGATTCATGGCTGTTACATATTATTCTCTGTGTATGTGTGTTGAATGCTCTGCTTATGAATATTACTTCCTATTATGCATTTTTTATTATGCTGTGTGTATGATTTCATGGGTTAAGATCGAAATCTGAGAGGAAGTGAGGTGAGTTACAATTGTTTTTCTCCTTTGAGCAAGGATTCCTGCAAGGAGTGCGTTGACAGAAGGCTCGGGAGTTAAACTCTTGTTCTCAAACGCTCAGAAGTGAAAGTGGGTTGTTGAAGTCGTGCAAGGAGTGCGCAGGCTAAGGGAGAAAGTCTCAGTCGTGACACTGAGCGAAGTATTGAAGGACTGTTGCTACGAGTATATGCAGAGTCAAGAAAGCTCGAATAGCTGAAGTGTTCGCAGGCTTGCCGCAAGGAGTGCGTGCAGAGAACCCCATTGAGGTCGGAGTAACTTAGCAAAGCTCAGGAAGGATAGGCCTCTGAGTCCCTGAAGATCAGCATAGATAAGTGTGACGTGAAGTCAGGAAGAAATGTCGCAGGTTGGCGAAAAGGTGAAGGAATCTTGTGGAGATATACTCTTTTTTTTTCATTTCGGGGATTAACCAAGGAAGAACGGACGGTTGAAATTATCTGGGGAGATTTCACGAAGTTCTGAGGATCGTTAGATTTTGCAGAGGTGCAAAAAGGTTACGGCACGAGGATCTGAAGAGTTTGAAGCTCAGGAGAGACAAAGCCGTCGATTCAGAGTCACAGGAGCTGTCAGATCTACACGTGGCATCGTGTATTGGGGACTCGGAAGTTGAAGCCCCAAAGTTGTGCAACAAGAGCAGTGAGATCATGAGGCGCGATATACCTACAAGATCAGAACCATTCGTTGAGGAGGACAGGTGGCAGAGATCGGATATCTCACGAACTCAGGAGTTCGCAGAGTGAAAGCCCAAGTATTGGGTGTTCAAATTCGCGAGGCGCGAGGACGTGAAGCGGTGAGAGATTGGTAGCCGTCTATCTGAGGGGACAGGTGGCAAGAGATCGGAGATCTCACAAAATCAGGAGTTCACAGGGTAAAGGCCCAAGTATTGGGTGTGCAAAGTCGCGAGGCGCGAGGACGCGAAGCGACGAAGGAGCGAGAGGATCGTAGCCGCCCATCTGAGGAGGACAGGTGGTGAGAGATCGAGGGATCTCGTGAACTTGGGAGTTCGCAGGTTGAGATCCCAAACATTTGGTACTCCAAGTCGCGAGGTCGCGAGGAAGTGAGAGAAGGACAATCGTTGGATCCGGATCATAGGAGAACCGTTGGATCTGCGCAAGGGATCGTGTCTCGGGACCTCACAAGAAAAGGTTCGGGAGTTTGGCCACGAGGATCGCGAGGTTGCGAGAAGGCGATATCCTGATAGCTAGAGAGCAGTGCGGGCCATAGCGGAGCACGAGTGGAGTACAGGTGGCACAAAAACAAATCATCGGGATCTCGCTGCGAGAAGTCCCGAGGAGTTCGGTGTTAGGATTCGCGAGTTGCGAAGTGCCGAGGAGCTGAGGTTCATGTGGACATGTGGCAGAACCTAAGGTGGGACCGCGCGACCAAAGGGTGGACACGTGTCGCCTAGAGACAAGAGTCAATACTCCGTTGAATTCTCGCATCTCGGGGACTCGCGGACTAGGAGGGTAAAAACTCGACGGTTCAACCGGCGAGGTTGCGAGGTTGCGAGGTTGCAAGAGGCGCTAACATTTAATCCTAGCCCATGGTCGCAGGTGGAAGGAGATATACCTGTAATGCCAGATCAGGTATCGCAAGATTTGAAAGGAAGAGTTGGGGGCTTTGAGTCACGAACTCGTGAGATAGCGAGATTTAGCTGATCTCCCGGTGGTAAAGGGGAGACCTCGGAAAAATATTACTGTGGGTGCAAATTTCCCGATAGGGAAATAGAAGAACCTTCGAGTTCTTTGGGCCGAGAAGAAGAAGGTCCTGTGAGAGCGGACGTGCCTGGGTGGCGAGCCCCATCTACGTCATAATGATTTCAAGTTAAATATATTTTGTTTGGAACCCAACACCTTACAATGATTTTGTAATATTTTCTATAAAATATTTCATTATAACTGTTGAAGGCAAAATATATTGTAATTGCTTTGAGTCAATTTTCTTTGACTTTTAAATAATTTGCAATTTTTTTCAGTCTTTTCCATAAAAAAATTCTAAAGACTCCAAAAATTTATCTATTAAATTGATTATTCTTTAAATTGAAAAATAAATTTTGAATTTTTTAAGTATAAATTCCTATTTTGTGATTGGTTATTAACTATGATTAGAAATTTTTATGTGGTTTTACACTTAATTTTCATATTTAAATAAAAAAATAAAATATCAAACAGTTTTCCACGTGTCCTTATTAATTATGGCCATCAATACTTATTTGTACACATGTCACATTTATATATGACATTTCTATTAATTCTTTTAGATATTAATGTCTCTCCAAAATGCAAAAAATGAATTGAACAAAGTTTGGAGCTCAGGTATTGCATTAGTTGGGTGCATACCAAAGGTAGTTGATTTTAAAGAGATGGTCCTTTGTTGTGCCGATAAGTTTGACACATAGAGAAGAATTATCCAAATACAAGGAAAACCAATGATTTGTTTGTCCCCTTCACTATTTAGAAAGATGTTGTGACTTCTTGATCCCACTTTGATATTTAAGAATGTCGAGGTAAACGAGTTTCTTAAAGTACACGGTGGAGGAATAGAGCTTCTCAAAAATTTCCTCACAAGCCCAAGGAGTGACATCAATTCTACTCAGGTTGAAGTATGCTCCTTAAAGTACCCATATAAATAATTTTCTTGGCTATATGCCAGAATAATTAGACAAGAGTCCATGGCCTCGGTGCCCAAATATATTGTGTATATTTTCCATCATGATTTTTATGAAGATGTCATGATTGATTAGGCTCACATCATCTCAAACAAGATTTCATTTCAAATGGGGGGCCTGAGAAAAACTAAGAAATTCTGCATGACTTCATATTTAGTTTTTGTTATAGTTTATTGTCATATATTTGAGGATTTTCCCAGAGCAAGCAATGTTGACTTCAAGAAAGAACCAACTTATTTTTGGTACCCAATTTTATGGAGGCACAAGGCCCCATATAATTTTTATGAAGTACAAAATGGTTTTCTACTTGCTTTTAAGAAGATGATTCATGGTCTTGCCACATCAAGGATATCGCTAGAAGTTGCCTCCTTTCTATATAAGCAAGTCTTTTTGAAAGCTTTGGAAGAGTTTAGTTTTCTGTGATTGTATGGATTCCAGGGGAAAACCTTTTTATTACCATTTTGTGTTTCTGACAGAATTTTCATAATTGAAGTGTTGGAGAAATTTCTATTTTCGACACACTAGTTCAGTGGGAATTAACTAACTAGTTCTATTTTAGACTTTCTATTTTTACCATAACTATTATGCATGCACGCATTCCTAAGGAAAGCTAACTACTTGATTGTTTTTCTTAATTATGGAATGTTTTTCCCTATATATGAGTGTGTTCCACTCATTCATTGTATCATATTGATCATGATCTATGTATCAATCATCAACTCATTGGAGTAGTGTGAATATATTTTCTCATTCTTCCATATTGAATCTCTCTTCCTTTCTTGATAAGATTTGTTTGTACTTGCTTTAGCTAGATCTCTTGTGAAGGTTTCCATGAAACACTAACATGGTATCAGAGCTATGCTGCTTGGAGCAAGCCAGACAAGCCAAAGAATATGGAAAATCGGGGTTTCGGCAAGCTAAATCTGTGGTCATAACTTTCAACAACTATTCCTCCCAAAATATTATGTTTTTGAGGGAACGTCCCCCAAAGAAAGTAAATCGAGCCATTTTGGAAGTGACTTTTCAACCGTTTGGCGAGATCCTCCATCGTTTTCTCAGAAAGTAAGCCACAAGATAGCCTCTTGAAACTGACATGAATCCGTGGCCATACCTTTCTACATTCATTGCTCCCAAAATATTACGTTTTTGAGGAAACAACCAGTGTTGAAAGTAAATCAGCCCATTTTGGAAGTGGGTTTTCAACCATTTGACGATATTCCTCACCGTTTGATTAGAAAGTAAGCTGCAAGATAGCCTCCTGAAACTGATATGAATCTGTGGCTGTACCTTTCCACATTCATTTCTCCCAAAATATTATGTTTTGGATGAAACGACCCACCTTGAAAGTAAATCGGCCCATTTTGGAAGTGGGTTTTCAACCGTTTGGCGAGATTCTTCATCATTTGCTCAGAAAGTAAGTCGCAAGATCATCTCCTGAAATTGATACGAATTTTCACTTAAAGTGCCCTTTTTATCGTGATTTCTTAATTTTTCACTTGCAGATTGAGAGTAAATTTTTAAGGGTTCTTAGAAACAGTGGAAGAGATGGATATGAAAACTATTATATAGTCAAACTTGGTGGTAATCCTCACACCATACAATTATTTTGATTGGAAGCTCAAGGCGACATTCCAACTCAAAAGAAAAGGATTGTATAATTTGACGATGGCGACAGAAACAAAACCTACATCAGCGATTGAGAATATGAGATGGGCGAACCATAAGGATGAGGCCACCAGACTACTTCTTGAGTTAATCTCCATTGATCTATGGTTTCATGTTTCCGCATGCAAGACTCCAAGCGAGATCTGGACCACATTGGAAGGACTTTTTGGAAAGCAGGATGAGATGCGAGGTCATATGCTTGAGGTAGAGTTGAATACCTTAGACCCTAAACGTTTTGATAATATACAAGATTTTTTTACTAAATTTAAATCTTTGCTATTGAGCTTGGGTGAATGTGGTATTGATAAGTCTACACAAGAGAAACAACTTATTCTAACAATCCTGGCAGAGCTAGGACCAAAATACACTGTATATGTCTCCAATTTCCATTCTAGCAGATGTCATTTTGGAAAAAATTGGAAAATGCCTACGTTGGCTCAGTTCATTGAGCCTCCTACACAAGAGTAGACAAAGCTCATACATATGAGCCTCATGAAATATCCCAAAGCACATGCACTCACCATGCATGATGGAAAAGGGTCATCCAAATAGAATGGGAAGGAGGGATATTCCAAACCCTTTAATGATTCTTCAGGTTCCAAAGACTCTTCAGATCCCAAGAAGAAGAAGAAGGGAAAGTAGTGCACTTACTGCAATAAACCGAATCATGAAGAATCCACATGCATGAAGAAATAGATCGATCTTATGGCACAGGCACTTCAGTAGAACAACCTTGGAAACTTCATTCCAGAGGGAGTCAAGAAGCGGAAGGAAGAAGATCCTGCTCCTAAGAAAGGTAATCATCATGCTATGGTTGCAATTAATTCCTCATTTGATTCATGGATTATAGATTCTGGTGCATCCCATCATATGGCAGCGAAAGAGGAAGTTTTCTCTTCTTTGAGTCCATGCTCAAGACCCCCTATTCTCATGGGGGATGATACTCCAATAGCAGTAGCAGGAGAAGGGAGAGTGGAACTCCACAATGGCAATTTTGAGAATGTTTTACATGTTCCAAAACTTTCTATGAATCTTCTCTTAGTTTATCAGATCACTCAGAAAGGCAAAAGGGTTGAATTTACATCAGATTCAGTTTCGGTAATTGACATGCATGACAATTCCATTATTGCAATTGGTGAGGTGGATCACAAGTCAAGGTTGTATAAATTCACTAAGTTTTTTGACGATGACTCATCTATTCTACTTACACATAAGGAGAGTACTTTGCATGCACTTCCAATGAAACATGCATATACTCTTGTTCTTCCGTCATCTTCAGACATTAGAGATGATTCCATACACTCAGTTTCTGTACATGGAAATAAGAAGGTAGTACAACCAGATAAAAATCCATCGTCGAAGCTTTAGCAGATGCCCAAAAAGGCACAGACCACACTTCAGGCAGCAGGCAACCCTGCAGGGAATCCATTGGATTCGAGGATGACTTGATCTCAACATGAGGAGTCTTCTCATGTACTTTTAGCTTCAGAACATGCGATGCCCATGCATTGCTATATGGTTCAATCTACCGATCCATAGAACTACAATAGGGTTGTGGGAAATCCATTATGGCAAGTAGCCATGTAGAAGGCGTATGACTCACTTCTACAGAACCAGACTTGGAATTTGGTTCCACATCCACCAGAAAGGAATATTTTTAGGTGCATATGGGTCCACGAGATCAAGAAGTACAAGGCCCAACAGGTTGCCAAAGGACTTCATCAGATCCATAAATATTTCTACATCTTCATGAAGACTTTCAATGAGCAGAATTTCCAGACTTTGCGGGATCGTCTTGTAGTGAAGAACACAATTGTCTAGCAACTGCTATTTTCTTCTTTTGATACATTATATTTTGAGGGGGGGTTTTCTTCCCACGTGGTTTTCCCTCTTTCCTCAATTTTATTCAGTGTTCATTAGTTGCATTGTACATGAGTACCTAAAATGGCCTAGTAGTTGGGACTCATTTTTTACTCCATAGTGATGTTCAGGGGGTGTTGGAGAAATTTCTATTTTCGACAAACTAGTTCAGTGGGAGTTAACTAACTAGTTCTATTTTAGACTTTCTATTTTTACCATCACTATTATGCATGGATGCATTCCTAAGGAAAGCTAACTGCTTGATTTCTTTTCTTAATTATGGAATGTTTTGCCCTATATATGAGTGTGTTCCACTCATTCATTGTATCATATTTATCATGATCTATGTATCAATCATCAACTCATTGGAGTAGTGTGAATATATTTTCTCATTCTTCCATATTGAATCTCTCTTCCTTTCTTGATAAACTTTGTTTGTACTTGCTTTAGATAGATCTCCTGTGCAGGTTTCCATTAACTGCGACTGTATGGATTCCAGGGGAAACCCTTTTTATTACCATTTTTGTGTTTCTAATATAATTTTCATAATTGAAGTGTGTAGAAAGTGTTAGCACTATAAGTCACCTCTAGATTGCGTTGGAGGTAAGCCCAGTACCCATCAGAGTTTTATGTCACAGGTTGGTTTTAAAGAGGTCAAATGGGCACAGGCTCAAGATGATATCATTTTAACTCAGAAAACTGGACTGGTATGCACTTGCAGGTGAGGTCTTAACTAACTTCAGTCAGTAAGTTGGAGTAAGGGTGAATAGAGGGAATACTTTGGTGAGGAGAGTGTAGAGGTCTGCTGTAGACATCAGTATTCCAGTAGCCTAAGGAGCAAAAGCTTCAAATACAATATCCTCTTGGATTCAAAACTTCAGGAAACCAAAGAACATAAATAACAACATTGCAATCAAACATACATTACAATACAGTCAAACCAATCCATGTGAATCCTTCAATCATGGACACTTCAGTATTAGAGGCAAATAGTATGAAAAAGAAGCCGAATTTCATTAAACAAGAAGTCTCCGATCAAAATAAATAACCAGAGAACCAGAGTTCTTCATCAAAAGATTACAATACGGGAGCACTACTCAACCATCGACCTTAACAAAATATCAAAACTGAGTATACATACTCAAAACTGATGCAACTACTAGGAGCGTGATCAGTCCCCTGCATTCAAAGATTCCAGTGGATGCCTTCTCTGTCAGACTACGCAGGCCTTCTCATGTCAGATGCGAGAGAGGCGCAGTTATGCGTTTTATAGGAAAATCCATCCAGGACGAAGCTTCGGGTGGAAAGTCTTCCTTCATGGTTTCTCTCTGCAACGCTTTCCATTTATGGGGTGAGATGAGGTCTCAACTGTCGCCCCTATCTTCAATAACTTCCTTCATTGGGATTAGGACGAGGCCTAACACCCATGAATGCTTCAAGGAGGTGCCCATGACTTCTTCAATTCAATCCTAATGCCTTGAGGCTGTGCAAATCTTCCCCTGTGACCAATATGGGCATTGTAGGTGCTAAGCTACTTCTTCATCACCCCTTCATGCTTGTGACCTCGAGCTATGACCTGGCGCTTATCCCATATGACGCTTCAGGATTTCTCCCTTTGGATATTTTTCACAACACTAGACCACATAATTCTTGATGCCTGCTTTGACAAAATATCTAAGCAATGGGCACTATTTTCTTTTCCCAGGCAAGCCCCCCATATTCCCTTGGGCTATAACCCGGGGATCTACCTCTGAGTGCTTCAAAACTTCAGGCTTCGACCATTTAGGTTTTACACATCTCTCATTTCAAATTTCCCAAAGTTAGTTTCTCTGCAACTCGGATCTGGCACCACGCGTCCCTTTGGATCGGACGACTCCTTCTCACTTTAGGTTTTGGGATTTCAGACCTTTGACGAACAACTTTAACAATATTCTAAACTCCCGATTCCCACGATAATTTTCCACCTTTGATCTCTCCCGATGAGATCAACGGTCCAGATTTAACCTTTGCTCAACCTTGGGACTTGGGACCTTTTTCTATGGCACTATACTTCGCGTACTTTCAGATTTTGAACACCCGTGAACCGTCAATCTAAACTCCACATGGAATTTCAACCGTTGGAATTTGAACTCGCCTGTTTGCTTGATTTGAGTCTGGAAAGGGTTGCCCTGTGGCCCTTAGACAACTTTATGTGATAACACTTCCCACTTCAAACCTCCTAAAGCTTATTCCCCTGAACACTTGGATAGGATGCCACGTGTTCCCTTCAGGATCAATGACTCATGCTCACTTCGGGGCTTTGTGCTCTTGCGCTATACTTTGTGCGATTTTGGACTCCCGAATGCCCATGAGCCGCTGATTTGAACTGGCTGATTGGAGCTCCACCGTTGAAAGATAAACTTGCCTACCACTTGTGCTTCAAGCCTAAAATGGACTATTAGGAAACCTGTGCTTTATGTCCATGGTTGCGGCTAGCGTGATCGAGGATTTGGAAAACTGGTTGTGGGTTGGGAAAACAAAGAGACCAGGGAACATTAAACATAGAGGGGGGGCAAACGAAAAATGATTTTACAATCCAAAGGGGGAAAATCTTAAGAATTGGTTTGTGAAAAGGAGAGAGACAGGGAAAAAATACAGTCTTAGGTAGAAACCACACACCCACAGGGCTCTGACAAGTTCATGTGATAGCATTTGGCTCCATAGGGGATGGTATGTTCCCTGCGAGATGCCAAGAACAAGTAGTTACAATGCCTTAGCTATTGGGTTATGGAGTCAAGCTCAAAACATTCCACTGAGGACTACAGGCTGCCAAGCACACTATCCTAAAAACGAAAGAAAACACACATGGGCTCCAAAGAATATTATTTATGTACATCCCTAGACTAACTGATTTTTTACACAGTTCTAGGTGAAAGTGAATTTCCACCAGAGTCGGTCAAGGAGCTTCCTAACTGGAAATTCATTGACTCTGTCAGTGATCGATAACAGATGATGCAATTGTGACAGCAAAATGATTACATCTTTCATCCCTCCTCCCAGTGTTGAAGTCAAGATAAAGCTGGGAGGCTTCAATAAATGGAGGAAATGCAACTCCATGTACTCCCTTACAGGTTCGCGGAATAACTGAGGAAACCCAAAAAATGGGTAACAGAAAGACTTCTCTGCTTCATAGCTACTCATATATGGTTGGATGTCTCTGGTAAGCACAGGTGAGTGAAGGGATGATGTAGGTTGTTGATCCACTTCTTCTTGGTTTGCTTCGATAACATCTGCTAGTTGATGGAAATAAATCTCCTCATGTATATCAATGGATGGATCCTCCTATTTATCATGCTTCTTAGTGTCTTCATAGTGATCAAATGTAGGATAATCTTGCTGCTCATCATCACTAGAATATTCATAAAAAATGGGTTTCCCTTCATATCTATGATCAACCTCTAAAATAGTAATTCCATCAGGAATATAACTGTTAAAAATATCCATTTCATGAACAACATTAACTGTTTCTTCTGGTTGTTCATACATATGATTTTTCTCTTCAATCCTAGGGGGAAATATATCATGGGAAACCTATTGAAGGAAAAGAGAAGAATCCCCCTCCACAACCATCTCTTATTCTAAATCTGAGAAAACATGTGTATAAGAGGAAGAATGTTATACATTCATTTCTATGTAATCATCAACGCTATTATCAATCATACCTAGAAGGCCTTATTCATCATAAGCAGGGCTGGTCAAAACATCTGTCTCATGAACAGAAATATCCTCTACACTTCCTCTTTCACTAAGACCTTCACCAGAATCATCACACGAGGAAGACTCTATCATTTGCTTGATGAGGGATGCAAACATCTTACAACAATCATTCAATATAAGATGAGACATGTAAATCTCCTTGTAATATAAATTAAAAGCATCGTGAAAATCCTTCAAAGAATGGATACGAGCAACAAGGAGAGATTGGCACCATTCACGACCATCTTCCTCCAAAGAAAATCTGAACATCTTGATCAAGACATCCTCGTGAAAAAAATTGTGCTCAAGCATGCATATATGAAAATTAAACATCTGTTCACCAGGATGATCATGCTTTCTTCCTCTAAATCTCAGAAGATAATCATCCCATTCAGTTATAGCAAGGAAAACATTTGGAAAAATAGGAACATAGGAGAAATTAAAAGGAACAAACCTCCGAGCCAAGATTTTTTCCATTTTAGACCAGTGGAGTCACCGATTGATTCTTTAAACATGGATTTGCCAAGTGAATGATATGCAGTCTGAATGTGTCTGGTCTTTTTTCACCGTCAAAGACCAGATATGATCATGGTTGTTCTCCCAGGGAACTTTCCAAGCTGAGAAAGAAGCTACTAAAATCCTTCTCTATAAAGATTCTCTGAGTCATATTCAGGTGTGCTAGAGTTAGCCACAACTTAAATAGTGGAGTGGAAACAGTGGATTCACCAGGTGCAAGTTGCAATCTTCAATGGTTCTGATATCTGATGCACTCTCAGAATCAGAAGCTCTTTGTCGTTCTATCCCAGGGAAATGTCTTCAATTCTTTCCCTGACAACGATGCCAGAAATGTTAGCACTAGAAGTCACCTCCAGATTGCATTGGAGGTAATCCCAGTACCCATTAGAGTTTAATGTCACAGGTTGGTTTTAAAGAGGTCAAATGGGCGCAGACTTTAGATGATATCATTTTAACTCAGAAAACTGGACTAGTATGCACTTGCAGGTGAGGTCTTAGCTAAATTCAGTCAGTAAGTTGGTGTAAGGTTGAATAGAGAGAAGACTTTGGTGAGGAGAGTGTAGAGGTCTATCATAGACATCAGGTCTTCCAACAACCTAAGGAGGAAAATATTCAAATACAAGATACTCTTGGATTCAAAACTTCAGGAAACTGAAGAACATAAATAACAGCACTGCAATCAAACATACATTACAATACATTCAAAAAAATCCATGTGAATCCTTCAATCATGGACACTTGAGTATCAGAGGCAAATAGGATGAAAAATACGTTGAATTTCATTAAACAAGAAGTCTCAGATCAAAATACATAACCAAAGAACCAGAGTTCTTCATCAAAATTTTACAATATGGGAGCACTGCTAAACCATCGACCTTAAAAAAATATCAAAACTGAGTATATATACTCAAAAATGCTGCAACTAGGAGCGTGATCAAGCCCCTGCATTCAAGGATTCCAATCGACGCCCGCTTTGTCAGACTGTGCAGGACTTCTCATGTCAGATGCGAGACAGACACATTTATGCGTTAAAATCCATCTAGGAGGAAGCTTCGGGTGGAAAATATACTTTCATGGATTCTCTTTTCAATGCTTTCCATTTATGGGGTGAGACAAGGTCTCAACTATCGCCCCTATATTCAATAACTTCCTTCATTGGGATCAGGACGAGGCTTGACACCCATGAATGCTTCCAAGCGGTGCCCACGACTTCTTCAATTCAATCCTGACACCTCGAGGCTCTACAAATATTCCCCTATGACCAATACGGGTGTTGTAGGTGCTAAGCTCCTTCTTTATCACCCCTTCATGCTTGTGACCTTGAGCTATGACCTGGCGCTTATCCCACATGACGCTTTGAGCTTTCTCCCTTTGGATATTTTTCACAACACCAAACCAAAAAATTCTTGATGCCCACTTTGACGAAATCTCTAAGAAATGGGTGCTAGTTTCTTTTCCCAGGCACACCCCCCATATGACCTTGGGTTGTGACCTGAGGTTCCACCTCTAAGCGCTTCAGAAATTTGGGCTTCAACCACTTCGACACTTCAGGCTTCGGCCACTTTGGATTTACGCATCTCTCATTTCAAATTTCCCAAAGTGACTTTATCTGCAACTCAGATCTGGTGCCATGCCTCCCTCTGGATCGGATGACTCCTACTCACTTTGGATTTCGGGACTTCAAACCTTTGAGGAACAACTTTAAAAATATTATGAACTCCCTATTCCCGTGATAATTTTCCACTGTCGATCTTTCCCGATGAGATCTATGGTCCAGATTTAACCTTTTCTCGACCTTGGGACTTCAAACCTTTTTCTATGGCATTATACTTCGCACACTTTTAGATTTTGAACACTCGCGAACCACCGATCTAAACTCCACATGGAATGCCAGTCGTTGGAAGCTAAACTCGCTTGTTTGCTTGATTCGATTCTGGAAAGGATCGACATGCTGTCCTTAGATAGCTTTATGTGATAACACTTCCCACTTCAAACGTCCCAAATCTTATTTCCCTGAACACTTGGATCAGATGCCACGTGTTCCCTTCAAGATCAATGACTCATGCTCACTTCAAGGCTTTGTGCTCTGGCACTATACTTTTCTTGATTTTGGACTCCCAAATGCTCGTGAGCCACTGATCTGAATTGGATGATTGGATATCCTTCGTTGAAAGATAAACTTGCCTACCGCTTGTGCTTCAAGCCCGAAATGGACTGTTAGGAAAGTTGTTCTTTGTGTCCGTGGTTGTGTCCAACGTGATCGAGGATTTCGACAACTGGCTATGGGTTGGGAAAACAGGGAGACCGGGGCATTTTAAACATAGAGGGGGGTCCAACGAAAAACTATTTTACAAGATGAAGGGGAAAAATCTTAAGTCTTGGTCTGTGAAAAGGAGAGAGACAGGGAAAAATTACAGTCTTAGGTAGAAACCACACACCCATGGGGCTCTAAAAAGTTCATGTAATAATAGAAAGTACAAATACTGGGCACATTTATTCAATGATAAATGGAAAAATAAATTTATCCCACAAACATGGAGGGTTGGAGAGGTGTCTGTCAAGCATATCTCTCATTTATATGAATATGCAATTCAATTTGACCAGCTCGGTTTGAAGGAAGCCCATGCCATTTAGGGTTTTGTTCCAAAAGATTTGTTTTCTGTACATATGCCTGTCATTGGGTATGCTTCATATTTCAGTAAGTCTGAGCATCTTTTGAAGACACCATAAATGATATCAAATAATTGGCTAGCACAAATGAGTGCTACAAGCAAAGGGGTAGAGAGAGAACAAATTAAAAACCCAATTCATCTAATGTATTGCATAAAAATACCTCAACAAAGACCAAACCTTGAAGTAGTGGGCAGGAACAAAAAAGGTCGTCCACTGGAAACTCAGATGATAGGGCAGACCAGGAGCCTACTAAGAAGACAATTGAGAAATATCATGATTTTCATACTTTCACAAAACGAAAAAGAGAAATTCAAAAAGAGGGACAAGAATTACCTATAATTGAGGGGAGTCCCAAAGATATGGAAGTTGACAATGTGATAGAAGATCCCAACTGAGCAAAATAGGGAATAATTGAAACTAGGGTTATTTTTGAAGAATTGAGTTCTCAAGAGCTAAAGATATTTGAAGAAGAGTCTATCGCTTTACACCACACGAACTACCATAAAAGTTACAAAACATTGTTAAGTGAAACAACAAACTTGAAAAATAAAAAAGGTTTCAGAGAAGTGGAAATCAGAGATCAATTTTCATGGGGTTCCACCCTAAAAAATTGTACAATTTCATGGTGCAACTAGAGAAGCCTTGAAGGATTTAATTTATGATATAGAAAAATAATATTTGGTTTTAAAAGAAAGAATAAAGGAATTAGAAAAATCTTTGATTCCAAAACCTTTATTTGTTGATCCCATCACTACAATACAACCAATGTCTAGTCTTGAAGATGTCCTAGAGACCAGTTCCAGATTAAAATGTTCATCGAGCTTACTAGTGGTTGTAAGAAAATACATTGGAGATAGTATTAAGAAAATGATAGTCCTAATCCTTGAGATATGATAATTAACAAAAATCTCATCTACTTTCTCAACAAGGTTTTTTCAATTCAAAGAGTATCTCCAGAAAGATTTGGAAAATGATGAAGGATTCTACAAGGAAGTAGTGGAAACATTTGGGGAAAAGGTTTCAAGTTTAAGCGAATTACATAACAGAGATCAAAACCTTCCCTCTAAGGTTCACATGAAACAAATCAATGCTTGTTGGCTAAAAAGAATTAAATTCCTGAGGGAATTGTTGTCTGAGTGTGATGTCATTAACTTTAAAAGAGGTGATATATTCTTAAAACTTGTTGATTTGACTAAGGCATTAGATGGCCCACATTTCATAATGGATACAATAGTTTTATCAAGGGAGCAAATACAAGAACAAATGGAAGCCTTAAAAGTTGCCTAGGATAGTGAATTTAGTGATTCAATTGATTTCTCTGAAAAAGAAGTAGAAATATGGCTAGTCCAATATGTGAATATGAATCAAGACATTAAGCCCCCAGGGGGGGCATCTCAATTGGCAAGTGTCGTGAAAATGAAGTTCCATGAGGTTTCGAGTTCAATTTCCCTCGACTTACAATGTGTGCCGCGTAAGGGGCATCATGGGCACACCTGGAGGTTATAGTGGTAGCAGTTGGATAACACGTCCACGTGTAATGCGAGCACGTGCCCAACTAGTTGCTGATTNAGAACTAGAAAACAAATTATTTGAAACTAATACCAAACATGAGATAACAATTTCTCTAATGATTGAGTACATTAAACAATGATCAATGAAGGCCTTAGTTAAAATAACTAAAACATATCAGCATGAAGTCGTTAATTTAGTTATTCCACCTTCAACATAGCAAAAACCTACAAAAGATGCCACAACAAGCAAATAAGGGTTCAAAATTTCCATCATAGTAAATCTAGTAGTCACCTTGTTCTTGCTATCACTACCTTTTTTTCTTCCTCAGTCGATAGTCAATTTTCTTTTTCTGTTTCCAGAATCTGTGAAAACCAAAGGCTAGCCCCTGACTGTTTGATTTTGTCTTCCAAGTCCCTCTTTTATTCCATGGTCGACGAGCGCCCCATCCCGATCCTCTTTGAACAACAAACACAATTTACTTTTATTTGAACTCTCAACCATTATTGTTTATTTTTACAAAGACATATATTATTTTTTGAGGTTCCTAGAAAACTATTCAAGACATAACATTAATGATTTCTTATAATTTAAGTTCTAAACATGAGATTTCAAATGTGTGTCTATCAAAATATTTTTTGCATTTAAATGGAATGACCATTTAAAGTTATCTACCATATGCAATGCTTATTTTGTGTCCCTTTTTTGAATATTGTGTCTCACTTTGATGAATGCTATGATGGAAATGTCATTCGATGATACTATATATTATTTTTTTTATATAATCTCATATTATAGTGTGGATATTTACTTTCTATAAAATACCTAGTCCTTTCTCAGGTACTCTTTTCATGTGAATATTTATTTCAAGATTAGGCTTAGTCCTCTCTCATGCATTGTTTATGCTCTTGCATGATGTTTAAAAATAGAGGAGTACCACCTATTTAAAAACGAAGGTGGATTTATCCTCGTGATGTTATCTTCAAGACCATAAGACAATATTTTATATCAACAAGTACCTACTAAGGAGGGGGGCCTACCTCCCTAGACGAGGAACTAGTGGAATCCTTCAATCACACACTGAACTTCATATATTCGTTAACATAGAATAAATGCACAATAACTAGAAAACATAGTTTAGATTACAATGATAATCTTCTCCCCCCCTTGCTCGAATTGAGCAGGGTTCTTATACAATTCACATTATATTTTTTTCTTACCAAGAAAGATACGAGGACAACCATGAGGATATAATATCCTCAAGTTGTTCTCTAATTCATTTCAACAATCTGAGTAGGCTAGGTGAGGTGGTTATGCTTGTGACTCAATGTCCTCATTAGCTGGCAGAAATATATTGAAGATGTCACCTCATTTGTCTTGGATGAAAGGCATCCATTTGTATGTTTATCTTCTTTCCCTAACTCATCTATCCCCAACTATCTCAAAATAACAGTCTAATTGTCTTGTAATTTACAGGATGATGCCCCTACCATTGAAGATGTTAGGTGTGGTAGGCACCTCATCATATCCATCACAACTAGGGAGACCAAGATGGGGGTCAATGTTGTAACTGCTCATGGTGGTGGTTTTCTAGCAGTGGTGACGGTGGGTGTTGAAACAACGACACTAACCAGTGTTGTAGAAATGGTATGGCATGTGTTGCAAAAACTGGAAATGTGTTGCATCAACTAGAAAGCATGTTGTAGCAACAAGAAAATGTGTTGCAGCAACAACCCGATAAAGATGATGGTATCACAACAACAACCTAAGGGGTGTTGCAACAATGTTCTTGTGTTGCAACAACCCTCTTGAAATACTCATGACATTATTCCTAGAACAATATCTTAGCACACTTTCATTAGTGAGCATAAAAGGACAGCTTTCCCTTAATTACACTAGCAAAACCACTTGAAATGACATAAGTTCTGGGGAAACGTACCCAAGGAAAAATGCATGGTTATACTCAAAATTATCCTTTATTCTAGAAGGATGGGAAAAAGTAGTATAAAATGGAAAAATAAAAGTATGAAAAAGGATGGTGTTTCAAACGCCCTTCATCTCCCCCCAACCAAAGGTGTTGCATGTCCTCATGCAACTGGGTTAATCAATCTGAATCTGCATGGGAGGCACTATAATAAAAATTGTTGATGTTGAAGTCTATATGTCCTTTGTCAAAAGCTGAATAATACTCTCCATTTTTTGCAATTACTTGCTAGTATTCTTCCTCCTCCTTTTTACCCAAATCATAATCTCGTTGATAGTCAGGTGCATGCAGCAAAATCATTAGGTAACAAAATCTCATCCCTACCCATTTATTTCCACATGTCTTCATGCAATGGACGTATCTTCTTACCCATTTCAATGCCACTGTAAAATTGTGATAATTGAAGGCATCTCGCTGCCTTATCTCAACTGTGGCTTGTTCCCATCTATGTGTGCTTCCCTATAGAGAATCTCGCAACAAATATTCTATGTGTTGTATGCAGTTGCAAATGGATTCTTATCAACTATTGTTCATGAAGGATGCATGTGTCTAAGAATTAACCCATGCATAGTGTGTGATAAGAACAATCTTAGGCTCAAGGAATTCTATTCTTATCTAGAGGCTACAATTCTCATTCTTTTGGGAAAAAAACAAGGCACTATTCCAATGGGCATGGTTTCTCACAAATGATGTAATAGTTGTATGTCTCCATCAAAAGGAGTTTCCATTTCAGGTCAAAATCCAAGAGAAGCTTATATTTCTAGAGTTCACAGAGCAAGTCCTTATCTTCTTTGTTTCTCTCATAGTATACCTTCAAGAGGGTTTCTGTAAAGGTCACTTTGTAGGGCCTGCATGTTGTTACTTCTATAAATTGGAACAAGAAGTGTCTCTCATTTAGGAATATTGAATAGATAGGAGAGGGTGGCCTGTAGCTAATAATAGATCCCAAAAGAGAACTCATCTACCCTTTTTCTTCCTTAAGGAGTCTTATATGGGATTGTAACCCAAAGGCCCTATCTACATCCTTTTTCCATTGTTCCCATTTACATCAATGGATTGTCAATTTCTCAGCCCATCTCTTCAAGAAGAAATGTTTCTTTTTCATAAGCCTCATCCATACTTTTCCATTTGACTAGGTTGGCCCTCAGCCAAAAATAATCATTGGTGTCTGTTTGGATCCAAACATCCTTCATAGTGGGTCCCGTATCATCTGTTTGGGTTTCCTCATCTACCCTATCAGGAGGCATTACCTCCTATATTTGATCTCCTTGGTCCTCAATCGAGTTCCCTTCAATTTGAGTTTCCTAATCTACCTACTCAAGAAAAAATAATTTTTTTTTTGATCTCCTCGATCCTTAGTCAAGGTCCTTCAGTTTGAGTTTCAACATCAACTCTTTCTGGGAGTACCATGGTTCTTCCAACATTTTCTGCCTCCAGGGTTGGTTCAATAGATTGTTCTTCAAATTTATCATAGACCTATTGGTTGAAATTAACCACTTGGGCGAGGAATTCAAGGTTTTCTTGGACCCCTTGTAATTTGTCCCTTAATCTCTCCACCTTCATTTGCAGTTTCTGATTAATTCTTCTTAAATTAAGGCTTTTTTGCATAAGGATAGGATGCAATAGCCTTAAGATGTTACCTAATATGAGATGTTGTTTCTCATGCTTGAGAATTTTTTTCTTGGAGGGAGCAATGAAATTGATGTCCTTCATTCTCTTTGGTACTGTAACATATTCTTCCTTCATATATTTTGTCATCTCCCATGTTGTAGCAGAGTCTTCGTCCTCACATGTTGGTTCTTGCATGACAAAAATATCTTATTCTTCTATATATTATTCTTTTAGTGGCTCCACTTCTTCCAATGGTTCTTGTGTGACAACAGGGTTTTCCTCTTCCACGATCGACTTCACTTCTCTTGTTGGTTCTTGTGTTGCAACATGGTCTTCCTTTGTCTGTTCACCTCCTCCTATTGGTTCTTTTGTTGCAACAAGAAATTATTTTGTTTGTTCCCATACTCTTGCTGGTGTTTGTGTTACAACAGGAGCTTCTTCTATATGTTCCCCTCCTCCTGTTGGTTCTTCTATTAAAGTAGGGTCTCCTATTTTGGATGAGAATTGTTTCCTTTTCTTCCTTGGAATTTTTACCTCATGCAGTGATTTGTCTTTTATTTTTCTTGTAGGTTGGTCCTTTCCTTTTTGGGGTGTGCTCCCATCACAAACATGGGAGTTTTCTTGTGTTTCTCTTCCTCGTCTAAAGGTTGTCCCAGACCTATTGTTTCAGTATTCGGTGTTACAACAGGTGTTTCATTTCTCACTCCTTTAGTTTTTACAACTGGTGGAGGAAGACTCACAAGGTCCTCCCATGCATGGCCTCTTCATTCCAATGAATGCACTATAATGAGTTTAATAAGACCATGGTGAGAGAGGCCATCCGATGTTCGCTTGGCCCTCCAGACACTGTCAGATATTTGTTGCAATAATTTCCAAAGAAAGAAGGGGATGTTGACTAACCTTTGGCATTGAAGGTGGTTCAAGAGATTCAATTAGTACTAGAAGATGAATCCATGGAATATATTGTCGCTAGAGATTTCTCGTGGCTGCAATAGAGAAATTCCTAGCACATTTTTAGGAGAATAATGATTGATGATAATCTTTTTTGGGTCTATTTGATTTGGGATTTAAATGAGATTTTCAATAACTCAAGATCAGAACATGAGGAGGCATGGCTTGATCTACTAAATCTATTTTATATCATAAGAATGGATAAAAGACCTTGGATAAACACAAACTGAATAAAAAATCCAGGTATCAAACCAGGACAAATCTGGCTTCTCTCCTCGATATAAGAACTAACATTCAACTCACTCAGATTGCATTTCATTCTTCAAAAATTAAACAATAATATTTGATTGAAGGTCTTGTTTTTCTTATAACAAAACAAAGGAAAAACGACTCTCAAATAAATGCATTTAAATTAGCTACAACAGATGTTATACTGAATTTTAGCTATTACAATCTAAACGAATCAATGAGCAGAAGAAAAAGGTTGATATAAACATGAAAAACAACCCACATAAGAAGACATGATTTAATAGTACGAAATCTAAGGATCTCTTCAGTTCTGCAAAATATTTTTATTCAAAAGGTTCTAATTACATTCCCAACCCAAAAGTCTCTCGGGAAGCCAACAAGCCTAGCCTCAGTCTTATGATGCTCATTTTATTCTCCTTCAATGCCAACTGAATCCTTTCTAGAATGTTGAATTGATTCCTTTAGATCTGGAAATGGTTGAATATCTATTTCCTAAAAATCTGCCTCTACCTCAATAGCTGGAACAAATCCTCCAAATTAAAGATGATGTGGGAGCTTTTGACACTTCCTATCTATGTGTTGTGCTATTTCTAAAAATAGGACTATTGTTACCAATTTGTTATCTGGAAATGATGAGGATGCTTGACACCTCCCCTGCCATCCATTGCCTCCAAATTTACCAATAGTAATCCGATGGAGTTGATGGGAAATTAAAACAAACTTTTTTCGAATCGACATGGTGGTTGTTAGGTGGATGAGTGGTACTGTTCTTTCTATCACGAGATTGATGGGTAGATAGGTTGGAAACATGTGTAATGGATGATAATAAATGGGAAATGATGACTACTTGCGAACACTAATATCAACTTTATGTCAATTAAATGGTGTGTAATGTGTACAAGGGGATCATGTACCTTTAATGCTTACCTCATCTATCGAGTTGACTTGTTTGTCCATGTTGGTTGGCCTGATGTCACAAACTATTGGGCTAGTTGGTGGGTTACATCAGTTAGTGGTGGATTAGTGACATAGTGTTATGGTGTTGTGGCCCTTGAATGGGATGTTTCCACGTCGGAAGGTGTCACCACATCAAAGGTGTTGTAGTCTCGTGAATGGTTGCAACATTGGGTGGTGTTGCAACAATAGAATGCTTGTTTTAGTGTTCTCCAGGTGTCACAACATGTTGCAACATCAAGGTTGTTGAAGCATTGCAAAGGGTTGTAGCATCGGGTGGTGTTGCAGGAACATGTATTTTTTTTTTCCATCGGCTAGATGTTGCAACATTATGAGGTCTTGCAAGAAATATATCATGAGGTGTTGCAGTGATAGGATCAAAATGTGTTGCAAAAACAAGATCACAAGGTATTGCAACAATATCATGTTGTAGAAATCCCTCTAATGCTTTGGTGTCGGGGAAACATGCTTCCATGATCCAAATGTCTATAGCTCAAGAAAAGATTGGAGAGATCCTGCAACTCAACAAGATTAAAGAAATCATGAGGTCCTTACAGCTTCATGAACAATGGGGACCTGATATAACCATCACAAAAATCCTAGAAGTGTCCCATTGTTCACGAATTTATTACAAGAATATAAAATTATTATTATTATTATTATTATTATTGGGGTAGTATCTGCCATTAAATGGTTTTCAGACATTACCTGCCTAACTACACCCTAAAAAATATTTTTCACGATTAGTACATTATTATTATTACCATTATTATTATATATTTGGCAGGTGGGGATCCTCTTGTGTGAAAAATCTTAAGATCATTATTGCTCCAGCGATTGTTGATTCCTCTCAA
This sequence comes from Picea sitchensis, assembly GCA_010110895.2. NCBI lineage: Eukaryota > Viridiplantae > Streptophyta > Pinopsida > Pinales > Pinaceae > Picea > Picea sitchensis. The sequence goes on along the minus strand of SNQJ01S0013659.1, from coordinate 109,744 downwards.
AAATACCTCTCTAGATATCAACTTTTTATACAATCAGATTCTTTTCACATTGGCCATTAATGGATTTATGGCTTCATCGATGGTTTGGAATTTTACATCCTCATTATCATATACAACATCAACCCCATAGGGCCCCAACCATCATGTATGGAATTTCCCCTTGAAGTCGTTGAATCTCAAGTCGAAAAACAAGGCCCAATCTCCAGTTGATAACTCGTTCTTCTTTATGAAATTGTCATGCAAATTATCCATTTATTGTTGAATGGTGGACGTATGATGCAACGTAGCTAGGAAAAGTTCATCCAATTCTCTAAGCTGATGAACCTGCTAGTGTTGTGATTCAGAAAGATCCATGCCTAATTGGAGTGTAGTCCTCAAATTTTTCACTTAGGTCTCTGTGGAAAAAATAACTCGCTTTCCATACACGACCTTGTATGGAGTAAATCCTATGATGTTTCATCATGTAATTCTGTATGCCCATAATGCATATAGAATTTTATCTTCCCAATCATTGAGATGAAGTTGAACAGTCTTTGTCTGGATGGTCTCAAGGATTGTATTTGTCCCTTCCACCTGACCATTAGCCTATTGATGATATGGTATAGTTATCATGTGCTTAGTCCAGTAAAGATTTGTAATGGTTCTAATGTTCCTGGAGGTGAATTGATCCCCCCCATATGTAACAATTTCCCTAGGTATCCCTTACCTAATAAATATTTCTCTATGGATAAATTATGCCACAACTTGTTACGTGGAAGATGGAAGGGCCTTTTCTTCCATCCACTTTGTAATGTAGTTTGTGCACACCAGGCCCTATGAAATCAACTTGTAATGTAAGAGTTTTACTAAGATGGAGGGTTAATAGGCCCTATGAAATCAAGGGCCCACTTCTCAAAAGGATCCACCACCATTTGTGTTTGTAGAGGAATTTTGATCCAGATTATACTGAGAATGAAACAAGAAAAAAAAAATATAGACGAGAACACGAAAATGCAGTGAAACCCAACTTCTATTAATGAACAAGATAGAAAAACACTGCCAAACACAAACTGAGATTTTGGGGTAGCTTATCTCTGAAAAGAAAGAGATGTTGGCTACACATCATTCACAACAAGCTTTACATCATGCTCCAGTGCATGCTTAAAGGGCCTTCTTTAGCTCAATTAGATATGAGAGAGTGAGGGGAGAACAATTCCCATGATGCATGTGGTATAAATTATTGTAAGTTTATAAAATTCCATAGGCATGTAAAATAACAAGACTTCTCGAGCAGTCACCCATCCCAGTACTACTCTAGTCCGATCGAGATTAACTCCAGAGTTATAATGGGATCCAGTGCATTAATGCTATGTTGTAAGCATGTACATAAGACCATTAGGAAATCAATACACAATGTCAGTAATTAACAAATGAAGATGGCATTACATTCCATTCCCCATCAAAATGATGAATATCATGGTTTATCAAAACCATATGCTTGAAATGTTGATTCAATGGAAAAGGTGGATGGCCACCGAGATCCACCTAGATCATTCCTCCCCGCTAGGAAGCAATGGTACCCATTACTTCAAGTTTCCTCGGGAGATGGATAAAATTCTGCTAAATCTGAACCTTGGTGAACTGCTTTCCTTTTTTTAAGTATATGTCTTGCTTGTACTTTGCTTGTGGAAGGATGTCATGAAACTGTTGGAGGTGTTGGATCCATTCAATAGATCTGGTTGCATGATCTCCCTTGGGAGATAATGGTTGGAACCCCAAACACACTTGAAAAGGGTCGTGGACAATAGAGCTATGTTGAACATATGGAAGACTCTCATTCTCTTTGTGCTCCTCTACAATATTGTTGACCTATTTTTTCTAGATAGAAACATCTTTGGAAAAGGTTGTAGTGGTTGCAGTGACCTTCTAGTCACCTTCTCACTAGATCGTGAAGAGGTAAAACTTTTTGGTCTTAGATATTACTCTATATCATTGTTTTTCTGATATCAATGAAGTGGAAGTAGTTGGTGTTATACCAAAAAATGCCACACCTATGCATTTGTGCCATGGACTAACCTTTTCCCTTGGCTTGCTAGAAATATTCCCAACTTGGATCATGCAAATCATCTAAAAAACATGTCTTTTCACATATCCACAGGCTCCTTTGATGAAACATGCAGACATCCACGACTTGTCGGTATTAAACCTGCAGATTCCCTAAAAAATAATGAAAAATAAAATAATTTTGAGTTTTCGAGTGGGTTTTTGGTTGGGCTCATTTCCCAACATCCCCATGCCTGTAAAAAACAGATTCCAACTTCCCTAACCCCTTAGGGAAGATATAAAAGCACCATTGAGGGATAGAATGAGGACAAGTATTTTGGTGCAAGTTATGTTGTTCAAATCTAGAGATCTTATCTACTCCTTTTATCCTCTAAGTGTCATCCCCCAACTTGGAAACTCTTTTTCTAGTGTTTCTTCCTTCTAATATAGTCATAAGGTGTCTCCTTATCCTTGCTGAGATATCCAAGGAAGAGCCACAGAGATATCCAAGGAAGAGCCACATAGATGAGTAGATTCTTGAAGGATCTATGGAGGAACCCGGGCAATCGGTTGTGAAGATGTTCTAGAAGTGAGTTAGGTTGTAACTAACTTTGATATTTGGTGTTAATAGAAGAGTTCTCTTTCCATCCAATTTTGAGGTCATTGCAATATTGTATGTTTTCATTTTTCATACTTTCTTTGGATATAACACATGACATATATTCTACTTGATTACATAACTACCTCGTTGTAGCATTTTTATTGATTTCATTTTGCAGGCTTGTTCCGACATAGGTTAGGAGCGCTTCGAAAAGCAAGAGAGGGGATCAACATCAAACAAAGGATTTAAGGTGCACACTTTCTCCTTTTCTCTTTCCCTACTCTCTCCTAGCGAAAAGTAGTTATTTTTCAGTCTACACATTTGATTGTGAGGGAATATTTCAGTCTTCTCAATCCCATGTCGATCTGTTGTGACTTCACCCAAATTCATGGGGGAAATATCCCATCAATAGAATTGGACACCATACTATGGATTCTCCTAGTTTGGGTCAATTTTTTTAGGGTCCCTTGCTTGTTACTTTCCTTGTTGTGTTTTCTTTATTTTCTAGTTTTCCATAGAGCTTTAGATTCTTAGGAGTTGTTTTCAAGATCTGTAAGCCCTCTTCTCTGGAGTGTCTTTAACTCGTGGATGGCTTGGGGAAATTTAGAAAATTGTAATTTTCTAAATTTCCCCAAGCCATCCACGAGTTTCTTCTTTACATGTTGTGTAAATCCGTGAGTTTCTCATATATGACCCGTGGATATCCATGAGTTGTACTGCACATAGTCGCAGACCTGTGTTAAAGTATATATATTTTTTAAATTCTCTTGTGCTTCTGGGTTTGGTGTTTTTTTTGGTCAATTCCCTTGAGTTTCCCGAGTCCCTTTCTGGCTTTGCTATATTCTAAAAGGAGCTTATTATACAAAAAAAAATAAAAATATTGTCATTTTTTATTGTAAGGTTCTTAGGTGTTTGAAGCTTCAGTCTTGTTTATCTAGATGTGTTTCCAATTTCATTGATATTTCAATGGCTTTAGGCTGATTGTGTCTCTTGTTATACCTATTTGCATTTAGTTGCTTTCCATTTCTTTTGAAAAAATGAAAAAGAAACAAAATCCATTTTTTTGCTTACATCACCTTTGTTGAACCCTTTCCTCTCATCATTACAAGAAAATAGTTAGGTATTCAACATCCAGGTAGGTAAATTTCCATAGCACTTTGGTAGTGGTATCCTTTCATTAAAAAAAGAAAAGAATCTAGTTGTGCAATTTTTTCATTCTTGTTTGCATTGTGTTTCTGAAAAGAAAATTGTAGTGTGCATTTAAAAGTGTCTCAAATCTTGCATTCAAAATGTTTTTCTCTCATTGAAAATAAAAATATTTTTCTTTGTAAGAATAGTTGCATCCATTTTTCATTTAAAGAAACTACATTGTGTTCTTATTTTGCATTACTTTTGGAGTCAGTTAGAACATCACCAAAGTTGCATCCACACCCTTTCTGAGTAAAGAACATCCCATTAAAATGAACTCTTAACTGAAATCTATTAGAAACTTTCATTTTTCTAGGGTGAACGAACAAGTTTAGGCTAGCGCCTTGGTGTAGGTTGGAGAGTAAATTTCTCCAAGGCCACTGAACCAACATAGTTGTCTAAGATAGGGAGTGAAGAATCTAGTTGTCATATAGGTTTAGTTTGGAAGCTCCTCTAACATAAGAGTTAAACACGAGGTTGTGTAAGGAATAGCCAAGGATATTCCCCTCCAAAGTTGGACTGAGCATAGTGAAGAGATAATGTATTGGGGGTTTCGATTGTACCCATACCTTCGTGACAGGCGATGCTTTCAAGGCTTCAGGATATGCTACCCTGCCCACACGTTCGATCCTAACTATTGACTATACCCCCAAGCGTTGATTGCAAGATGGTAACCATAGTTACTTCTCCTAGGTATATCAGAAGGTGACTATGGGGGTTTGTGGTAGTACCTGGGTAGATTTAGCATCACACATTTTAGTACTCCTGGAGGGTGCCTTGCAAAGTGAGGGCACTTGCACCAGATAAGGATGATCTATGGAGGTCAAGATAACTACTTCTCATAACTTCGTGCATTGGCCCATGAGACTTAATCAACTCGTGCCTCCATTCGAAAGGGCCTAAGCCCACTTTGTTGTTATTCTGGTCCCATGACCTAATCCACTTGAGAAAGAATCTTGGCAAAGATTTTTTTTTCTTATCTTTTAGGGCTTTGTAGAGGTGTGATTGGTGAACATAGTTCAACTTTAGGAAGGAGAGTAGATTGTCACCAAGAGATGATCACTCAAATGGATAATCAACCGGCCTGAAGATCAAGGAGAATTCAAGGCCTTCCACACAAAGGAGTAGTTAGAAATAATTATCCCATGCCTCCACAAAGGCATTTGATTGATCCGTTAGGAATTTTCCTACTGATTAGTTAGACTAAGATCACATAAATTGACTTTCCAAAAGTCAGCTCTATAGAACCAAAGGAGGTAATCGTCGAGGATCTTGGAGCTGACGAGTTCACTCCACACTTTAATCCTCCTTTACCTAGGAATTTTCCATTGCTATTCGTACAAGTCCCACCTCCCATATCAGACCTCATTGACAATCACCCTCCCCACTAGGCCACTATGGATGACACTCTGGTTGTATCAAGGTCGAGAGCACACACAACTCCCACCTCAATGATAGTCACCAGGGGAAAATTCCCCCCTGGTATGTCGAACAAAATGACAGGTGTGATTCAATACACCATATCTGCATCGACCAACAACATGTCCTTGATGGTTGTCGGTTCCACTCGAATGTCGAGTGCAGTTGCATTGTTTTCATCCAGAACGAACGTTTTTTCATACAGAATGCCATCGATGGATGTGCTTAACGTGTTGGTTAGTTCTTAGCCAACGTCCCAATATTCAAATGTTGGTGCAAGGAGCACCTCATCTCCTTACCAAGCCCTTTCTTGGGGTGGAGGTCACATTCCTCTTTCATCCCCATTCGTCGAACACAAACCTTTCCAATCTTCTGGCTCTAACCTTGGGTGGAGTTGGGGCACCTCTATGGGTAGCGGATCTCATTCCACTAGTATTATGTCTACATCGACCCCGTTCATAATTTACGGTGGGTTTGAGAGCAACCCTTTCACCGCATCCATAGTGTCGACAGGGGGACACCCCTTCCAAGGTCAATTCATCCCCTAGAAAGGACCTTTTTCCTCGCTAGGGGTGTCATTGGGGACTACCCCTCTCCAAGGATGGTGGAATCCCTCCCAAGGGATGTTGCAAGGGGGAAACACCTTTCCCAGTCAGTTGTTGGGCCCGAGATATGATCACTTTTATGACGGTTATTATAAACTTTTTCCACATGTACATATGTGTTTTTCATCTTTTGAAGGAACTTTTTGAAGAATTTTATGATAAAACGGTATGATCAACATAAGGTACATATGATTCATGTTTAATGATTGTATCGAGTATAATTCATCATGCTTTTACACTTCCAATGATCTGATTCACGTTTTTTGATGTTACAGGGAAAAAATGCACTACGTTTCTGCTTCTGGCACTCAGTCCGGCACTCATTCTAGCACTCGTTCTGGTACCTGATCCGACACTACGTCCAGCACTGTGTTTTGCACAAAAACGAAGGGCAACTTGGCGATTATGGTATTGGTGGCCACTGATGGGCGAATTGGGAACATGGGTTTTGTTCATCCTTATCCCCTCCAAATACTGAGCTCCCGACAACTCCGTTTTAGTTGTTCAAGAGGGCGATTAATGGTTTTCTCTGTTTTATCAGTTAGGGCATCATTTAATGCAAATTATCAAATTTAGAAGTGGTTCGACCCTCTTGTGGTCGATCACTTGGTCTGTAAACATTATAAATATCACCAAGGTGGTCAGACATAAGTTAAGTAGTAGAGACATCAGTGTGATAGGTAGAAATATGGTTTTACTCTATTTTGCCAGATTATACAAGAACTGTGTTTTTGAGTTTTCATGGTGATTTTGAATTGTTGAGCGCATGGTGTGATTTTAGAAAGTGACCACGACTTGTTGGGGGGCCCACCAACAGTCTAGTAACTGTATTTTTGTTTGTTTATGTATTTCATAGCTTAGTTGTTCTCTTTATTTTCTTGTACATGCATTTTTATTATGTTAATTAGTTTGTCATTGCAATTTAATTGTTTTGACTCTTTTTGCAGGTTAGTATGATGAATTGTGTTATCATGCATTAATCTTGTAGTTAGGAACGGATCTGCAGATCCCTAGACTAACCCCATGTGTAATTAGATATTAGATTATGCTTTTCTTTTATGATTTTATAATCAAGTTTAAAACAAAGTGTTAAATAGAATAGAACAGAGTTTTAATTGGGGTTTCTTTGATAGGGATTTGATGGATGTATAGAGTTAATTTCAGTTTTTAATTATATCTTGCTTATCTCATTTTTATATAGATCTTGTTTAATTAATTGTTGATGAATGTAGTTGTTAGTTTACCTTTTAGTGTCATGTTTTAAATTTCTGGTTTTAATCATTTCTTTATTGCTGCTTGAATTGTTAGAATAGATATAACATAGTTTTCAATTTATGTAATTTTCTTTCTAGAATTAAGTTGCAATTGTATTTCTTAGTTAATAGTTGAGTTTATGTATGATTTTTGCTGATGTAGTGTAGAAGTATAATGATGATCTCGTTATGTTGTTGATGGTTCATATATGAGTATGCAGGGTATCTAACATTGTTTTTGTCATGGCTAAACTCTCATTGGATTGTTTAATCCATACCTTTCACTTTGCCATTGAGATTAGTGTTGAGCTTATACCACTTGAATTGTCCTTTGTTGTCAAGTGCCATCGAGATATTATCAGACACCGAAGACATTCACACAACCAACAACATTATACTTGAATTGTCATAGGTCAAAAGATAGTTCCCTGCTTTCGTAGGTTAAAGATAGTTTCTTGTTTTTGTAGATTAGAAGAGATAATTTCTTGCTATCGATTAAATAGATTTCTTTTCATAGTTTAAAAGATAGGTTAAACTATCTTTCTTTCATAGTTTAAAAGATAGTTTTATTGCTGCTGTAGGATAGACTGTCTTTGATTTGATAGGTTAGAAGAACAATTTTCTTATCATAGATTAAAGGTTAGTTGTTATTCCTTCTTGTTTTCGATTAAATATATTTCTTTTCATGAATCTAGTTCACTTGCCTCTTAGGCTAGATAATTGTTCAATGAGAAGTTTTAATTTGATTGCTTGCAATAGTTGGTTGTCTTTGCTTACTTGTCTATTCGCTTTAGTAGGTTAGATAGTTGTCTTTTCTTACTTGTCTATTGCTCTAGTAGGTTAGATAGTTGTCTTTGCTTACTTGTTTGCTTTCTTTAGTAGAATAGTTGTTTGCTTGTTTATTTACTTGCTTTCATAGGGTAGTTGCTCATTGAATGTAGGTTGGAAAGTTAAAATAGTTTTCTTTGGTTATTTGCTTATTGTTATGCTTAAAGAGTTGCTTATTGCTTATTGTTGAACTAGTTTGCTTCAAGTAGGGTTTTCACTTGTTTTCTTAGAACTATCCATCGATCCTTGATCCAAAAGTACCTAGGTTGCATAGTTTCAAGTTTCTTAGTAGGGTTTTCTCATTAGATAGCTTTGCTTGAATAGATTATCCTTATATAGCTACCTTCCTTAGTTAGACTATACTACTACTAGCCCTTCTACCTTTGGCATATATTTTTCTACAACTCTAAGTTTACTTACCCTGGGTTGACAATTTAATTGAGGGTTTTTACCATGTTTTTAGTGCATATAGAACACCCATCATCAGTCTAACCCCGTGCTAGGATTTTTTCCTTTACATGGGGGGTCTGCTAGGGGTAACCCAAGTTTTCCTCTTGGGAACCGGATGGGTGGAGGATTTGGGTCCACAAGATTTTATCCCAAGGTTTGGTTCAATCACAATGTATTCTTGGAAACCTGGTGCTAGTTACAACCCGATACCTTCTTTTCAAGTTGCTAACCAGTCAATGATGTGGCCTCGACTACCATTTATAACAACACTGCATTTTCCATACTTATCCAAGTCTATGAATGACCCCATTTTTTATGGCCCTAGCTGGCTTGTGGTCCCAACTAAACTACCTTCAGACATACCCAAATTTGAAGGGAAAAGTGGTGAGGATCCACAAGACCACATAACAAATTTCCACTTGTGGTGTTCATCCAAATTGCTTAATGATGATTCAATTCAATTGGTTTTGTTCCAGCGTACTCTTACTAAAGGAATTGCCAAGAGGTACATTGAACTTGAAAGGGGGAAGTACTCGGATTTTGGTGATGTTGCCATGGTTTTCCTAAACCATTTCCAACTCCCTGTCCGGTACAATGCTGGGACAAAATTGTTAGCCAATTTTGAGCAAGATAAGGCCACACACATTTTTGATCATATCCAAGAATGGAGGAGAAGGAAGAGCTTGATTAAATATACGGTGCCTCCAAAGTTTCTCCTTGAGTGGTTCCTGAAATATCTACCCTCGTACATTTCGAAGGATGTTGCAACTTTGAGAGTGTTTTTGGAAGAATAAGTGATATTTTGGGCACAACAACTAGATCTTATTTAATCACAATCTGGCATGCTCTATGAGATTACACCGGATGCTACACAATCTACTCTTGACTTGGCAAAGCCAAATATTATCCCACATGATGATGGCATTGTGGGTTCTACTCAAACTAAAGTTGCGGACCTGACTACGAGCCAAATACAAAAAAATACTATTCAACAACCTATGGTTGGTTTGACCTCTAGCTTGACCATCCCCTCCACCTAATATTATGATGTACATTCTATGCAAACGAAGAATTCAAAGGTTCCTCAACAACTTAGCTCGAGGAATGCCTAGTTTATATTGAACATCTTGAATAACAACGTTGAGATGCAACCTTAACAAATGAGGTGCATAAGAAGTGCATTAAGTCTCAGTATGATAAATTCATTCGTCTTAGGGTTTTTTCCGAGGGATAAATTGTTTTGGTCTATGACCAAAAAGAGGATCTCCTGGGGATAGGAAAATTCAACCCCATGTGGTACGACCCATATGTCATGTGACGTGTGTTAGAGAAAGGATCTTATGAGCATACGGATTATGAAGGTAATGTGATGTTGGAGCCCATAAATGGGATCTATATTAAGAAATAATATGCTTGAGCCTAAAGGCTCGAGAATTAGGACGTTTTGTATCTATTGTATATTTTGTACATAGTTTTGCATATAATTTTTTTCCTCCTTTTTGCATTAGTGATTTTTGTTCTTCTGTTGTGTGGAAGATGCCATAAGAGTCATTGGTATACTTTGGATTCATAGATGGAACTATTCTCCATACTCGACATTTAGCATATGTTGTGTGGGTAATCCATTTGCCTTCCAACCAAATAGTTTCCGCCGGAGGTGCGTGTCTCGCAGAGACCACTAATAATGTCACCGAATATAGTGCAGTTGTTGATATTTTGAGAGATGCATTGTCACAAGGAATTGATCACCTTCAAGTGTTCTTGGATTCGTAGTTGGTGGTATCATAGTTGAATGGTCTGTATCGAATATGCGATCCGGTGTTGTTACAACTTTTACTTAGGGTACATCTTCTGGAATGTTCATTTGGTGTTACTACTTATGAGCATGTTCCTAGGAGAGATAATGAACTAGCTGATGCCTATGCTAATTATATTTTAGATTGCCATTTGCATCACCAATAACATAACCACACGCATTCACATGTAAATATTTGAATTTGCAAGTAAAACATAAACATGTAAATATTTGGAATTTGTAAGAAAACATAAAAAAATATAACACACAAAAGATAGTGTGTGTGTGTGTGTATATATATATATATATATATATATATATATATATACATATAGTATATATATATATATATGTATATATAAAAAATGAGATCCATAACAAGCTAAAATGTAAGATCCATAAATACAAAATGTGGGGACCCTAGCCCCTGAATGTCATATAATATCATATAAGTAAAACAATTGTTCTATGAGCACACAATGTATCTAGGCCTGAGGTCAATGGACTCTATCATAGCAAACTACAATGTTTTCCAAACATCAAAACCATCTAACCCGTGGTTTGGGTACCCCCACGACATGACACTGCATGCCTATGGGGAGATCATCAATAGTCACCATAGGCATGTTGTGAGTGGGGGCCTCAAAATTTCTACCCACATTGTGCAAGGTCCTAGTTGCGTCATCACTGGGACCCGCCTCCTCTCTACCTCGTCTGTTGTATCATGAGACATTATCCAACCTCATAGGTGCTCTATATACATACAAAGAAAAGTACTTATCAGTATGATGGATCTCACAAAAATATAGGTCTTTTTACCTTTCCATGTATATATATAAAATAAAAAATTAAATAACGTAAAACAACAAATTACCTATATCATGTGTCTCATCCTCAGGAAGAATGATGACATTGGGATTTTTAGTAAATTCGATTCCAACATAAGGGTAACCTTGATGAAGGGAGTCCACCACTCCCACCAACTAAAAACGTCATCGTCTTACGGGTTGGATAATTTCCCCCCTCCTAGCTGGGATATCAACTCGGTCCATCAAACTATGGAAGGTCATGGTCGCAAGTGTCCTTGTACATATGTCCTTGGGCTCATCATAGGAACCGTCTTAAAGAAGAAGCTGCACATGACACTATCGAAGCCTAAGTTCTTAGTTTTCCTGAGCTTTCAATCTGTAAGTTTAGACTTCATGCATTTTAGCATGGTCGTACTCCAGTAAAACATAGTGTGTCTCAAGCATTCGACCCGATGTTGCATTTGAGCTCAAGAATCCAAATGCGAAGAGTTGGATCCTACAATCCACACTATAGTGTAAAGAATGACTCGGAGGCTTAGGTTGGTAACGTGCTTGATGGACACCTAAGACCCACTCTTCTCAATGTCAGCATCACAATACTTGTGGATATAATATTTGATAGTTTTCCCACCTCCACCTCGAGTTTGGAAGTTTGGTACTCCCGCTCTCCTGGAAAAACCAGTGATAAAACAAATATCTACGATGATTGTTAATGATTTCCCCGCAAGCATAATTTCTTCAACATCAGGGTGCCAATAATGAATCAAGATATTTAGTAATCTTTGTTGGGCCCTCATGCCACCAATCTAAAAAAAATTATACATGCCACATTCACTTAATGATTTTTTATCATCATCATTGTCAAATACAACCCGATCCACTTCTTCATGTTCACACTCTCTCCAGTGAACAAACATCCTATCCAATTTCAAGAGAAGGTTAAGTCAGGTTTTTTTTTCAAAACATCTTTGGGAATCTATGGGTATTAGTTCCACCATTCTCGAATATATGCAACTGGTGTTTCCACCAGCTGCAAGCATTCATGGATTTCCTTAAGGAATCCCACAGATGCGAAGAGTCGATTTTGATAAAGAAGGGTTAAGCTCCATTTTTCACGAAAATGAATAAATAAAGAAATGAAATTGCAGGTTAGGGTGTAGGTACTTACTTGTTCCAGGTGGAAAAGGATTTCGTTGCTCCAAGCTCCACAATATTTCAATGGAAATTTAAGGGTTTTTGGTCACTTTGGGTAATTTTGGTAAAATGCTAAAAATGACATAGTAAATGAGTAAATATGCTAGTATTTACATCAAATTGTAAAAACCCACTTCCTATAGTTTTGATATTTTTCCAAAAATTCAACTAAAGAATAGTTCGTTGTAGCTTTTTGGTTGTTTTTGCAGGTCTTAGGCTACACTTTGGACAATTTTTGGTCTCTTTTCATTGATTGGTTGAGACTTTCACAAGACTCTGGGAAGGTAATGTTCTCATAACTGTCATTTAGTATATGATGCATTCACCTGAATTGTTTTCATTATTAGTTTTCATTGTCATTTAAACCTAGGTTCAACCCCATTAACAAGCGATAGAACTTCCTCTTCTGTTAAAAAGTATTGTTTTTTTATGGTAGAGCCTACCTTCCATGGCAATTTTAGTTCATAATCTCATTGTATGATGGTGCCCATACTGCAAGTTTTCCCTTTAGGGTCGAGAGTTGTGGTTAGCCCCGCCATGAGTTTGAATTCAAACCTCTTGCTTCTTATTCAGTATTATTCTGGCCATTACACCACATCACGCTAGAAACCAAAGTGCACACTAATGCTCAAAAGGAGTTTATTTATATACAATGACCCCTACTCTACTTAATTCCATTCTTTTGGCTCAAGTATAAACAAATTTCCAATACATCCATGCAAACATATGGTTAACTATATAAAGCTTGTTTTCATATTTTGGTATAAATAACACAGTAGAGGTTGAAAAATGAAAAAAATGATCTTGGAAATCATACTTACAGATCTAAAATTCTATCTCCAAAATGTCGAAGACAAAAAGTTTTTTACTCCATTTCGACTCCATATATATTTCCACTAGATCATAAAAATGAAAAGAGATAAAATTTTTATAGTGTGACATATGTTAGTTCATTAGATTATTCGCAGAGGAGGCCCTGCAACACTATAGTAGGGGATAAATAATGAAAAATATGAGTTCACCACCTTTTGAAAATAATAATCTGATGGAGTTGATGGGAAATTAAAACAAAATTTTGTCGAATCGACATGGTGGTTGTGAGGTGGATGAGTGGTACAGTTCTTTTTGTCATGGGATTGATGGGTGGATAGGTTGGAAACATGTGCAATGGATGGTAATAAATTGGAAATGATGACTACTTGTGAACAATAAGTGGTTGTGAATGGTGAGGGTATTAGGACAATGATATCAACTTTATGTCAATTAAGTGGTGTGTAATGTGTACAAGGGGATCCCATACCTTTAATGCTTACCTCATGTGTTGAGTTGACTTGTTTTTCCATGTTGGTTGGCCTGACATCACAAACTATTTGGATGGTTGGTGGGTTACATCAATTAGTGGTGCATTAATGACCTAGTGTTATGGTGTTGTGGCCCTTGAATGGGATGTTTCCACACCGGAAGGTGTCACCACATCAAAGGTGTTGTAGCATCATGAAGGGTTGCAACATCGGGTGGTGTTGCAACAATATAATTATCTTTTTAGTGTTTGCCAAGTGTCACAACATGTTGCAACATCAAGGTTGTTGAAGCATTGTGAAGGGTTGTAGCATTGGGTGGTATTGCAACAACATGTATTTTTCTTTTCCACCGGCTAGATGTTGCAACATTATGAGGTGTTGCAACAAAAAGACCATGAGGTGTTGCAGTGATAGGATCACAATGTGTTGCAGCAACAATATCACAAGGAATTGCAACAATATCATGTTGTAGAAATCCCTCTAATGCTTTGGTGTCGTGGAAACATGCTTCCATGATCCAAACGTCTGCATCTCAAGAAAATATTGGAGAGATCTTGCAACTCAACAAGATTAAAGAAATCATGAGGTCCTTACAGTTTCATGAACAATGGGGGCCTGATATGACCATTGTAGAAATCCTAGAAGTTCCCCATTGTTCATGAATGTATTATAAGAATACAAAAATATTATTATTATTATTATTATTGGGGTAGTATCTGCTATTAAATGGTTTTTAGACATTACCTGCCTAATTACACCCTAAAAAAGAGTTTTCACAATTAGTACATTATTATTATTATTATTATTATTATAATATATTTAGCGGGTGGGGATTCTCCTATATGAAAAATCTTAAGATGATTATTTCTCTAGCGATTGTTGATTCCTCTCAAAAAGACCTCTCTAGATATCAACTTTTTATACAGTCAGAGTCTTTTCACATTGTCCATTAATGGAGTTATGGCTTCATCGATGGTTTGGAATTTTACGTCCCCATTATCATATACAACATCAATCTCATAGGGGCCCAACCATCAAGTATAGAATTTCCCCTTGAATTCCTTGAATCTCAAGTCAGAAAACAAGGCCCAATCTCCAGCTGATAACTCCTTCTTTATGAAATTGTCATGCAAATTATCCCTTTATTGTTGAATGGAAGACGTATCATGCAACCTAGCTAGGAAAAGTTCATCCAATTCTCTAAGCTGATGAAACTCCTAGTGTTGTGCTTCAGAAAGATCCATTCCTAATTGGAGTGTAGTCCTCAAAGTTTTCACTTAGGTCTCCGTGGGAAAAATAACTCACTTTCCATACACAACCTTGTATGGAGAAAATCCTATGGTGTTTCATCATGTAATTCTATATTCCCATAATGCATCTAGAATTTTATCTTCCCAATCATTGAGATGAAGTTGAACAGTCTTTGTCTGGATGGTCTCAAGGATTTTATTTGTCCCTTCCACCTACCCATTGGCCTATCAATGATATGGTATAATTATCATGTGCTTAGTCCAGTAAAGCTTTGTAATGGTTATAATGTTCCTAGAGGTGAATTGATCCTCCCCATATGTAACAATTTCCCTATGTATCCCTTACCTGATAAATATTTCTCTATGGATAAATTATTCCACAACTTTTTATGTGGAAGCTGGAAGGGCCTTTTCTTACATCCACTTTGTAATGTAGTTTGTGGAGTTTTACTAATATGGAGGGTTAATAGGCCCTATGAAATCAAGGGCCCACTTCTCAAAAGGATCCACTACCAATTGTGTTTCCAGAGGCATTTTGATTCAGATTATACTGAGAACAAAATGAGACAAAAACAAAAATATAGAAGAGAACACGAAAATGCAGTGAAACCCAACTTCTATTAATGAACAAGATAGAAAAACATTGCCAAACACAAACTGACATTTTGGGTAGCTTATCTCTAAAAAGAAAGAGATGTTGGCTACACTTCATTCACAACAAGCTTTACATAACACTCCAATGCATGCTTAAAGTGCCTCCTTCAACTCAATTATATATGAGAGAGTGAGGGGAGAACAATTCCCATGATGCATGTGGGGATAAATTATTGTAAGTTTATAAAATTCCATAGGCATGTAAAATACCAAGAATTCTCGAGCAGTCACCCATCCTAGAACTACTCTAGTCCGAGCACACTTAACTCCAGAGTTCTAATGGGATTTGGTGCATTAATGATATGTTGTAAGAATCTACATAAGACCATTAGGAAATCATCACATGATGTATGTAATTAACAAATCAAGATGGCATTACATTCCATTCCCCATCAAAATGATGAATATCATGGTTTATCAAAACCATATTCTTGAAATGTTGATTCAATGGAAAAGGTGGATGGCCACCGAGATCCATCTGGATCATTCCTCCCCCCTAGGAAGCAATGGTCCCCATTGCATCAAGTTACCTCAGAAGATGGATAAAATTATGCTAAATCTGAATCTTGGTGAACCGCTTGCCTTGTTAAAGTAGATGTCCTGCTTGTACTTTGCATGTGGAAGGATGTCATGAACCTATTGGAGGTTTGGATTCATTCAATAGATCTGGTTGCATGATCTCCCTTGTTCTAAGTGTGGGAGGAATATGTCAATGAAGATGCAATAAGAAGAGTTATATCAATATTTGGGGCTAATGGTTGGAACCAAAATCACACTTAAAAAGGGTCATGGCCAATAGAGCTATGTTGAACACATGGAAGACTCACATTCTCTTTGTTCTCCTCTACAATCTAAAATAATTTCGAGTTTTCAAGTGGGTTTTTGGTTGGGCTCATTTCCCAACATCCCCATGCCCATAAAAAATAGATTCCAACTTCCCTAACCCCTTAGAGAAGATATAAAAGCACCATTGAGGGATAGAATGGGACAAGTATTTTGGTGCAAGGTTATGTTGTTCAAATCTAGAACTCTTATCTACTCCTTTTATCCTCTGAGTGTCATACCCCAAATTGGAAACTCTTTTTCTAGTGTTTTTTCCTTCTTATATAGTCATAAGATGCCTCCTTATCCTTGTTGAGATATCCAAGGAAGAGCCTCATAGATGAGTAGATGCTTGAAGGATCTGTGGAGGAACCCAGGTAGTTGGTTGTGAAGCAGTTCCAAAAGTGAGTCACGTTGTAACTAACTTTGATATTTGGTGTTAATAGAAGAGTTCTCTTTCCATCCAATTTTGAGTTCATTGCAATATTGTATGTTTTAATTTTTCGTACTTGCTTTGGATATAACACATGACATATATGCAACTTGATTACATAACTACCTCGTTGTAGCATTTGTATTGATTTCATTTTGTAGGCTTGTTATGATAGAGGTTAGGAGTGCTTCAAAAATCCGAAGTGGGGATCGACATCAAACAAAGTACTTAAGGTGCACATTTTCTCCTTCTCTCTTTCCCTACTCTCTCCTAGTGAAAAGTAGTTATTTTTCAGTCTACACATTTGATTGTGAGGGAATATTTCAGTCTTCTCAATTCGATGTCGATCTGATGCGACTTGACCCAAATTCACAGGGGAAATATCCCATCAATAGAATTGGAGACCATATTGGTGATTCTCCTAGTTTGGTTCAATTTGTTTAGGTTCCCTTTCTTGTTTCTTTCCTTGTTGTGTTTTCTTTATTTTCTAGTTTTCCAAAGAGATTTAGCTTCTCAGGAGTTGTTTTCAAGATCTGGAAGCCCTCTTCTCTAGAGTGTCTTTAACTCATGGATGGCTTGGGGAAATTCAGAAAATTTTAATTTTCTAAATTTCCCCAAGCCATCCATGAGTTGCTTCTTTACATGTTGTGTACATCTGTGAGTTTCTCTTATACGACCCGCGGATATCTGCGAGTTGTACTGCACATAGTCGCTAAGCTATGTTAAAGTAGATTTTTTTTTAAATTATCTTGTGCTTTTGGGTTTGGTTTTTGGTTTGGTCATTTCCCTTGAGTTTCCTGATTCCCTTTCTAGCTTTGTATTCTATTATACAAAAAATAAAAAAATATTTGTGATTTCCATTTTTTATTATAAGGTTCTTAGGTGTTTGAAGCTTCAGTCTTGTTTATCTAGGGGTGTTTCCAATTTCACTGAACTTTCAGTGGATTTAGGCTCCTTGTGTCTCTCGTTATACCTACTTTCCTTTATTTAAAAAAAATAAATAAAATTTGTATTTAGTTGCTTTCCATTTCTATTGAAAAAATGAAAAAGAAACAAAATACGCTTTTTTGCTTACATCTCCTTTCTTGAACCCTTGCTTCTCATCATTACAAGAAAAGAGTTAGGTATTCAACATTTAGGTAGCTAAATTTCCATAGCACTTTGGTAGTGGTATCTTGTCATTGAAAAAAGAGAAGAATCTAGTTGTGCAAGTTTTTCATTCTTGTTTTCATTGGGTTTCTGGAAAGAAAATTGTAGTGTGCATTTCAAAGTGTCTCAAATGTTGCATTCAAAATGTTTTGCTCTCATTGAAAATAAAAAGAGTTTTCTTTGTAAGCGTAGTTGCATCCATTTTTCATTTAAAGAAACTGCATTGTGTTCTTATTTTGCATTACTTTTGGAGTCAATTAAAACATCACCAAAGTTGCATTCACACCCTTTCTGAGTAAAGAACATCCCATTTAAATGAACTCTTAACTGAAATATATTAGAAACTTTCATTTTTCTAGGGTGAACGAACAAGTTTAGGCTAGGGCCTTGGTGTAGGTTAGATAGTAAATTTCTCCAAGGCCATTAAACCAACATAGTTGTTTGAGATAGGGAGTGAAGAATCCAGTTGTCATATAGGTTTAGTATGGAAGCTCCTCCAAAATAGGAGTTAAACACAAGGTTGTGTAAGAATTAGTCGAGGATATTCCCTTCCAGAGTTGGACTGAGCATAGTGGAGAGATCGTGTATTAGGGGTTTCGATTGTACCCATACCTCCATGATAGGCGATGCTTTCAAGGCTTTGATATTTTCTACCCTGCCCACACATTTTATACCAATTATTGACTGTACCCCCCAAGCGTTGATTGCTATATGGTAGCCACAATTACTTCTCCTAGGTATATCAGAAGGTAACTACGGGGGTTTGCGGTAGTACCTGGGGTATATTTTGCATCACACATTTCAATACTGTTAGAGGGTGCCTTGCATAGTGAGGACACTTGCATCAGATAAGGATGATCTATGGAGGTCATGATAACTACTTCTCATACCTTCCTGCATTGGCCCATGAGACTTAATAAACCCGTGCCTCCATCCGGGAGGGCCTAAGACCACTTTGTTCTTATTCTGGTCCCAAGACCTAATCCACTTGAGTTAGAATCTTAGCAAAGTTTTCTTCTTCTTGTATTTTAGGGCTTTGTAGTGGTGTGATTGGTGAACATAGTTAAACTTTAGGAAGGAGAGTAGATTGTCACCAATAGTTGATCACTTAAAGTGGCTAATCAACTTCCCTGAAGATCGAGGAGAATTCAATTCCTTCCACCCAAGGAAGAGGTTAGAAATAATTATCCCACGCCTCTACAAAGGCATCAGATTGATCTATCATGGATTTTCCTACCAACCGGTTAGACTGAGATCACAAAAATTGAGCCTCCAGAAGTCAATGCTCTTGAACCAAAGGCGGTAATCCTCGAGGATATTGGAGCTGAAGAGTTCACTCCACACTTTAATCCTCTGCTAACTTGGAATTTTTCATTTCTAGTCGTACAAGTCCCACCTCCCATATTAGACCTCACTTATAGTCACCCTCCCCACTAGGCCACTATGGATGACACTCTGCTTGTATCAGGGTCGAGAGCACACACAACTCCTACCTTGGTGATAGTCACCAGGGGAATATTTCCCCCTGGTATGTCGAAAAAAATGACAGGTATGATTCAATACACCATAACCACATCGACCAACAACATTTCCTTGATGGTTGTCAGTTCCACTCGAATTTCAAGTGTAGTTGCATCATTTTCATCCACAACAAACTCTTTTTCATACAGAGTTTCATCGATGGATGTGCTTAACGCGTTGGTTAGTTTTTAGCCAATGTCCCAGTTTTCAAATGTTGGTGTAGGGAGCACCTCATCTCCTTACAAGCCCTTTCTTGGGGCATAGGTCACATTTCTCTTTCAACCCCATTCATCAAAATAAAACCTTTCCAACCTTCTGTCTCTAACCATTGGTGGGTTTGGGGCACCTCTATGGGTAGTGGATCTCAATCCACTAGTATTATGTCTACATTGACCCCGTTCACACTTTACGGTGGGTTTGAGAGAAACCCTTTCACCACATCTGCAGTGTCGGCAGGAGGAAACCCCTTCCAAGGTCAATTCATCCCCTAGAAAGGACCTTTTTCCTCGCTAGGGGTGTCATTGGGGACTACCCCTTTCCAACATGGTCATACTCAACATGGTCATACTCCAGTCTAACATAGTGGGTCTCAAGCATTTGACCCGATGTTTCTTTTGATCCCAAGAAGCCAAATGTGAAGAGTTGGATCCTACAATCCACACCATAGTGTAAAGAATGGCTCAGAGGCTCAGGTTGGTAACGTGCTTGATGGGCACCTGAGACCCACTCTTCTCAGTGTCGGCATCAAAATACTCATGGATATAATATTTTATAGTTTTCCTGCATCCACCTCAAGTTTGGAAGTTTGGTACTCCCCCTCTCCTAGACAAACTAATGATAAAACACATATCTTCTACCTTGATTCTTAATGATTTCCCCGCAAGCATAATTGCTTCAGCATCAAGGTGCCAATAATAAATCAAGAGATTTAGTAATCTTTGTTGGGCCCTCATGCCACCAATATGAAAAAAATTATACATGCCACATTCACATAATGATTTTTTAGCATCGTCATCGTCAAAGACTTCCTGGTCAACTTCTTCATGTTCACGCTTTCTCCAGTGAACAAACATCCTTTCCAATTTCAAGAGTAGGTTAAGTCAGTATTTTTTTTTTTCAAAACATCTTTGGGAATCTGTGGGAATTAGTTCCACCAGTATGGGATATCCACAACTGGTGTTTCCACCAACTGCGAACATTCGTGGGTTTCCTTAAGGAATCCCACATATGCCCAGAGTTGATTTTGACAAAGAAGGGTTAAGCCCCATTTTTCATGAAAATGAATAAATAAAGAAATGAAATTGCAGGTTAGGGTGTAGGTACATACTTGGTCTAGGTGGAAAAGGATTTTGTTGCTCCAAGCTCCATGATTTTTTGTTGGAAACGTAAGGGTTTTTTGGTCACTTTGGGTAATTTTTGGTAAAATGCTAAAAATGACATAGTAAATGAGTAAATATGCTAGTATTTATATCAAATTGTAAAAACCCACTTCCTATAGTTTTGATATTTTTCCAAATATTCAACTAATGAATATTCCCTTGTAGCTTTTTGGTTGTTTTTGCAGGTCTTAGGCTATAATTTGGACAATGTTTGGTCTCTTTTCATTGATTGGCTGAGTCTTTCACAAGACTCTGGGCAGGTAATGTTCTTGTAATTGGCGTTTAGTATAGGAAGCATTCACCTGAACTGTTTGCATTGTTAGTTTTCATTGTCATTTAAACCTAGGGTCAACCCCATTAACAAGCGATAGAACTTCCTCTTCTACTAAAAAGTATTGTTTTTTTTATGGTAGAGCCTACCTTCCATGGGAATTTTAGTTCAGAATCTCATTGTATGATGTCGCTCATGTTGCAAGTTTTCCCTTTAGGGTTGAGAGTCGTGGTTATCCCCTCCATGAGTTTTCATTCGAGCCTCATGATTCTTATTCAGTCTTATTCTGGCCATTACCCACAAGACTCCCTCCCTTATATGATCCTCACAACAACATTATGAAGTCCATAGTTAAGCTCTTTTCAGACACCTTAAAATTGAAAATATTTTCAAGTGACATTATTTCTTTCACACTCGTTAAAATAGATCTAAAGGAACGTCTGTTCAGAACAATTTTACCCCTTTTTTGGACCAAATAAGACTAATTATGAAAAATCTATACTCTAGTCTATTGGCTACAAGAGTTATCCTTAGTTTTTTCTTACACGCTTTTGGGCTCCAGAGACTAAATTTACGAAAAAGAACACTGGAGTTTTAGTTAAGCTCTTTTAGACTGCCTAAACATGAAAACATGGTTGAGTTACCTTGTTTCTTTCACACTCATAAAACAAATTTGAAAGGACGTCTTTTTGGTATAAGTTTAACCCTTTTCTGGATTGAATGGACTATTTATGAACAAATAATACTCTAGTCAAACTATGACTAGAAGAGTTCTCCTTGGTATTATTTTACTCGTTTTTGGGCCCTGGAGACTAAACTTACGAAAAATACCACCATGGGAGGTTTACTTCCGCAAGTTGAGTTTTAACTACATTGCATATTGATCACTCATGCTTTTAGGCCTAATGTTGGCTTCAACATGTTGTTGTTGAACCAATTGCTTATGCATTTCTACTAGTTCCCATCCTTGCAAATTAAGCCTTTTTCTGCTCAACAAATTATCCATGGAGGGAAAAATCACTAAGTTTCCTTATCCTACACATGCTTCCCTTGCATTGAGCATAGGTATGTTCCTCGTGCTTTGGGACTAGTTTTCCTTCTCGCGCCACTCATTTCTATTGGTTGTGGAGCCTGATTATATTCCTGATTCATAGGTCTTTTTTCTTCACCCGTGTTTATACGCCATCAAGACTGTACACCCCTCCACACATGGGGGTTGCAGGGGGAGATCATCCCCTTGACTTGGGGGTCCTGGGGAAAGCAGGCCCCCTGTGGGGGTTCAGGGGTGAAGTCCCCAAAGGAAACATTGTCTTGTAAATGTATATTGTAATTTCATTGTAAATATGAACCATTCATTATAAGGTCATGGATATGACAGTAGAAGTTATGTTAGGGTTTTTTTCCCTAGAAGGAAACCCTCTTTTATGAGGGAATTATATTGCAGTTGTGTATCATTGTGAATATTGTACTCTGAGAGTGGAGACTGTGAGAGAAAGAAGAAGAAGTTACAATGGGTGTGTTGTAGGTTGTATCCCTTCATTTGTTGGATAATAATAAAGGAAGGACCTGTCAATTTATCTGGTGGACATATCCCACACTGGGTGAACCACATATATCTGTGTCTCTATTGTATTTTGTATCTTTTGTGTTTTATTTCAGCATTTGTCTTATTTTATTGCTCCACAATCCTATTTTTATAACAACAATTATCAGAGCGAAAGGTAGCTCGCAGGAAAAGAGGGTCCTTGGTTTGAGTGGGAGCAATGGTGGAAGATGGAAAGTTGTTGATGGGTGAAAATGACCGCTTGTCAACTGGAAGAGCGAGTTCGGTCCGGGGTTGTCCAATTAATCCTAGCCGTTTGGATTGACTCACTCTGACAGGTTTAAAGGCTCCATTGTCCAATCTAAAGTACTAAAATAAATACATAAATAAAATAAAAGAAACTAAA